>JBAMHZ010000031.1:5082971-5099643 GCA_037177395.1 Alpinia galanga
TCTAAGAGTGGCATATTAGCAAAGGAAAATCTAAGAATAGATTCTTGGTAAAGGGAAAGTCTAAAAGTGGAGTCTTGGAAAGGGAAAAGTTTAATTATGGAGATTTGGCAATGGAAGTCCAAGAGCATGGCTCTTGGCAGTGGAGACTCGATAGCATAATGAAGTAGATGGAAGTACTTGAAGGTTAGCGCAAAGGATGATGAGCATTAGCTCGGAAGTATCCTTGAGGCATGAGGCTAATGGAAGTGACTTGAAAGCTTAGGTCTAAGCTAAGGGGTGGTAAAGTCCAGGAGGCATGGCCTCTTGGTAAAGAGAATACCGATAGCATGACTAAGTTAATGAAAGCACTTGAAGGCTAGCGCAAAGGGTGACGAACATGGGCTCGGAGGCATCCTTAAGGTGTGAGGCTAATGGATGTGGCTTGAAGGTTGAAGTCTAGACCAAGGGTAGTTTCAAATGTGAGAGGATCACACTTGATGAGTTAAATCTCAGTTTTGAGATTTACCAGTCTACTGATGGGTTTACTAATCAACTGGTGAGAATGACCAGTTGACTGTTAGCACTATGGTCAGATATAGAAGCTTGGTCAGTCGATTGGTGAAACTATGCAACTCCACAGAGGGTTGGACAGTCAACTAATAGGATACATCAGTCAATTGATTATATGAGTAGTCGACTGATAGAGTTACCAGTCGATTGATCTACTAATCCAACATTGATTGTGCCATTGGAAGCACAGTCTCACAACAATTACTTGACTAGTCAACTAATGGGTAAGGTCAGTCGACTGGTAGGTAGAAATCAGCTTGAGGAAGGCCCTATAAAAGAGGGTTTCGTGGAAGATTTTCAATGTTGGTTCTTGGTGAATTAAAAGGAGAATTGTTGATGCATTCCAGACCTTCCAAGCCATCCAAAGAAACCTAAAGCGCAATCAAACAAAGCATTCGTTGTGTAAAGCATTCTTTGTATTCATACTTTGTTTTATTTTTTTACACTTGTATTTGTTTGCAATTGTTGTATAAGAAGGTTTCCTCCACCTTGGTGTTTATGCAAAGGAGAAGCTAGTAGAACATTTGAAGAGGAGTAATCCGCCCTAAGAATTATCGTAGAGTAGAAATGGATCTCTGAACCGCGTTATATCAATTTGCTATGCTTGTATTGTCTTTACTTTTGTTTTATGCTTTATATTCCACTGCGCATAACAATTTTATAGACAAGCACACAAGTGAACGTGAAAGATGTTATTCACTCTCCCTCTAGCGTATCATTGATCCTCAATAGATACTTCCTGATTTTCTTATCTCTCACTCTTCTATCATCATATCTCTTAAATCTTGTTCGTAGAGGAACAAGGTACTTGTTAGTTTCTTCTCTTGGTTCCTTGACAAATAGGCTCAACTTCAAAGGATCATCGAGAGTTCTTTCATATGCATATTCACTTTAAATGGAGGTGTGGTGAGTTAGAAAAGTTTCAAATAAGATACTGTCACTGATTCTACTACTGAGAAAGAATACATTGCAACTTTTGAAACAACAAAAAAAGCAGTTTGAATCAAGAAGTTCATCGCTAAACTTGAAGGACCATGCAACACCCAAAGCCTCTGGACAACAACCTTTGTGAAGGCTATTAGTGATCATTTTGTGTCATTAGATTGGTTCGACCGCTGAACATGAATCGAACCCTTGATCCCTCACTCGGTTTATATTGTCTCCTATCTTCAACTAATACCAAAGCGGAGATACAACTTGTGACTTCGTGAAGTTGTCTCAAAAAAATTCAGTGTGAATACGAATAGAGGCAATACTTAATAGCGTTGTTTTAGTTGATGTCATTTCCATTTCACATTATTCATCAGGTATAATTTCTTATCAAAAAATTATAATTTATAAATATGTCCAACATATTGTATTCTGCATGTGTATAGTGCATGTATTGTAATAAAGTAATTTATTATTTTTACTTTCGCTGTACATTTTGTAAAACATAACATAGCATGCACCGATCAAACTATCCCAACAGTGGTATCTAAAATATTCCCTATAATAGTAATATTAAGACAACACAATGCTACTGTGGAAAGACTAGTACACTAAGTTTTTAATATCAGATATTAGTTTTTGTTGTGCCTATAAACATTGTGAAGCTTAAATAAATATGTAAATGGGGGTTGCTAAGGACTAGACTACTAGCTATGTCTCAATATAAGAATCCATTTGGTAACCACTAGTGTCTATGTGCTTTTTCTTGCAAGGTGAGCATATATGTGTTTCTATATTTGAGATTATCACAATCACCTCATTTGGGAATTAATATGCTTTAGATATTAGTGAGCTCCCTTGAAAAGATATATAGTCATCTTTTAGGTATGTTGATGGTGTATAGTTAGCATCAGACTAATCACTCCTACTAGAAGGAAAGTTTATCCCAATTTAATGGATGATCACTTAAGTAGTCTATGATCAATGGATTTTCAATTTGTGCTTCCATGGGCATGACCAAGTTGGTACTCTGATAGTAGAGTCATAGCAATGAACAAGAATCGATTCCCATGAGATTTATTTCCTTAGGGATAAATGATCCTCTCATCTAGAATGTTGGTGAGTGTTATCACTTTTTACAACAAAGGGATTTTCAATTTTCTTTTTTATGAGGGCATCATTTAAGAATTGAATGACACTTGAACCTGAGCTAAAAGGATAGATATTGCTCACTCCTCCCCCTCCTCCAGGCTACAGTACAGTAACAAAGTATTCATATAGTTTTCTACGCATTTATGGTTCGATTCTTAGCTATGGCATTTTGCAGGGCATTTTTCTCCGGTGGAATGAAAAATCTAAGATGTTAGGCTATTTGACCTCCACTGCAAGTACTTTCAAATATGCCCTAGTAGCCACTGAAAAACTTCCATATGATCAAATTGATCACCCTATGATTAATCGATTCAAAGAATTGGATACCTGATGTCAAAGTTCTTGGGATGAAATATAATGAGCCCCCAGAGCTTGCTCAGACGGCTAGCGCAGCCGTGTTAAAGTCCTAAAGGGCAAGAGGTCGATTCCTGGGTTTCACCGCCAGGCTACCGATGACTCCGCATTTCTACGCTAGCCACCTTGGGTTCCTGATTTACCCCCCTCCATACGTAGGGGCAGCGGTGGGGGGCCGCTAATATGGCGGTTCCACATTTTTTGGGATGAAATATAATGATATTGAGTAAATTGCAGGACAATTATCATTCTTAAAGACTTGGTGGATCTTCTTTGACTTACATACAAATTGACCTGACAATACAATTTAATGTGGTTAAAAAGGTTTAAGCATTTTTGATAACTTATGTCAACAATTTTATGATTTTATAGAATCAGATACACAAGGATTGTAATCTTAAGCAACAATTGACCAAGAGGAATTTAATTGGAATTAAGTTTTTAATTAGTTGGAATTAAATGTATCAGGCTTAATTGAAATAGATAAACTAATTTATTTATTTAATTAAACCTCAATGGTGAAATTAAAATTGTTTGGATTAAAAATTAAAAGTCCAGCCAGGATTCTACAATTATTTTAAACAATTGTTCCTACAATTGTCGTAGAAAAAAAAATAATGGTTGACATATCAAACGATGTACAGTTAGAAAGAGATTGTTAAAAAATATATATTTGAATTTTGATCTTTTATCTTTTACCGTCGCCCTGGAAGGGATGACAAGAATTTAATCAATATTCTTACCCTCTCATATTACGACCACCCTTGGAGGGGTGACAAAAGTTTTGTCAATGTTCTTTGGAAGGATTCCAATAGAGCATTAGCACCTCCTCCATTATGTAAATGAGGGATAACTGATAAGCTATGCAAACAAAATTGAAGTAACCTATAGTAGTGCATGAATCAAAGTTGTAATAAAATTTTAAACTTTCTCCGTGCCATTCATGCCTCTAGTTTTCTTAGTGATCCCAGTTAAAGTTTGAAATCTCATTCACAACTAAGGTTTTGATTCTCTACTAGATCATGTGCCAAGAATGTCAAGTGTTGGTACGGTGGATGTGTCGAACATTAGAAGAAGAAAAGGGGGAAGTGCTAAGATGTTAATCACAAGCTACACAGGTAGCCAAGCCACAATCAAGTCATGGAATCTTCCCCAACCTCACCATGTCATGTGAGCTTCGCCGACCTCCAAGGAATCCTCTAGTTATGTCTGATACGGTGTTCTGATTGTCATTAGATATGGCTCCCTTACCAAAACCAACAGCCACTTTTAGCTCATCAGCCACAGATCAAGAAGTGCCCTCCCCTAACACAGCAGATGGAACAACATATCAAATAAAACTCATCTTCTTGCACATATCACTTAGCCTCAGATCTGCCAACTGAGCTAGGGAAGTGGTTAATTGAAGCATAAGGTTACTACTATCCCACATTACGCGTAGAAGATCAGAAGCTGTGAGTATGCCAGTTGAAATATCCTAACTAAACATCTAAGGGTTGAAGCTCTATCAGTCCTGAATAAGTTGGCCAAGTGCATTGGTTTTAGCCCCCCAGAATTCAAATGTGTTGATCTATATGAAAAGGTACAGGTACGCTGGTGATATCTACAAATGGCTAATTTTTGAGGTAGACCTTAAGCAAGTTTATGATGTTGCATTCTTGAGAAGAGCCAGATGCATCACAAAAGAGAAGGAACATTAATTGCAAGTGAGATCTACACATGGATGAAATAAAAACGAAACCATTTCCAGTTAGCTTGTGAATGCTGGTGTAGTTATAGCCATCGCCCCCAATTGTCACCAGTGAACAAGAATTCATCTGCAAACCAACATGAGTTCAATAAACTGATTGTTACGAATAAAGGCTATGGTTACAGCTCTTGTTGGGGAGTGGCTGGTGAATCTGGAGCTAGTGTGAAGGGCGAGCCCCTCTGTGGGTCAGACTGTAGTATGAATGCCACTCCAGGTCCTAAGGTAGCTGCTGCTTCCTGAATGTTTTCAATTCACAGCCATAGCATGTCAATATTAATATAAATATAAATGACAATGAAAGCGGCAGGAATACATTTGAGACATCACAGGCTTTCCATGTCTCAGTGAAGGATATCACAGATGAATGTTTACTTAAATCTTAACTCATTCAGCATAGTAAACTCTGCTTCATAAAAAAAAACAAACAAACAAAAAAGCAGGAACCCTATTGTTATGATATATTTCATTATAAAATCATGTTTGCTACAACTATTTCGGGTCAGCCACATTGATTGTATCCCAACTAAATGGATGGTCTAATTCCTAGGGGTGGCCTTCTTAAGTATTTCAACTTGTAAAATATTAAACAAGTGAATTGAGAAGAAAATCAAATCTTGCATCCAGTACATTTCAGTTATGCCTGCAACAATGCTCACCTGTCTTTCCCTTCTGCGTTGTAAGATGGTTATGACCCAAGCCATAATGTAGCATGGCAACAGAAATCCGACGGCCCGTAACAGAAAAAGCTGAAATGCTTTCGAGACTTAGAACATGGTAGAGAGAAAAGAAATAAAAATGGAAAGCTTTAAAACAATCCACTCACTGATAAGTATGTGGAAGCATCTTCAACATCATTTTCATCTTCATTACCATCTGTGCTGGTGATGATCATTGCATGCCTCAACAACAAAAGAGCCATTAACTACAGAATTTTTAGTGAAACTGCTTAGTAAACATTTATATCATTTAGGCAATTGACTAAATTTGATCATTTCACAAATACATAGACCTGCCCAAGGGCTAGGTCCAAATTGAACCCGGCCCAAAACCTGAAGTGGGTCACAGGCCAATTACCCCTTAATCTGGTTCAACGGGTCCAACCCGTAACCAACACCGAACCGCTTGAACCACCGGTTAATGATTTTAAAATATTATTTATTTTAGTTTAATTTTTTTAAATAGTACTTTTTATATAATAATATTTATAATATTTTAATGATATTAAAGGTGTGGTTCAATATAAATTGATTCATTTGTTTTAAATTTTTCGATGTGGTAATATTATACCAACCTAATTAAATCAATTTTATTAATCTGTCTTAAATTTTCTAACAATATTTTACTTTTAAGTTATTAAATTTAATCTCATTAACTCTCTTAATAGATTATTTATTAGTTTTATTTTTATCTTTTTTATTTGTTAAATATTAAGTTTATAAAGATTATTTAAATTATATGATACAATCAATAATAGATTTGACAGGGAATATAATTTATTTAATAATAAAATTCTATATATAATGAAGATTATCATAGAATATACAAAATTAAATATAAAATTTATCAAAAAGATATATATATATATATATATATATATAAATAGAGATGATTCAGATTTTAATATAATATTTTTCTTGTTCTACTTTAGTATCGACTTTTTTGAAGCTCAAATATTATTTGATAATTCGATAAAAATTAAAAATGAATAAAAAAATATAATTTTTAAAGGATGAAATAAAAGATTTTAATAGTGCAAGAATTAATAAATGTTGTTTTAATTCTTCTATACTCAAGTGATTATGTAGCCAACTTTATATTTATTTATTTATTATTTTTCATATTTTTAAATTTTTAAATAGTTTTTTAAAATAAAATATAAATAATAATTTTGAACTGTGAATCGAACCATAATCGACATCGACAGTTCCAAACCGTGAACCATAACCATCTTAGACCGGTTAATCATCGACGTTGAACTGTCAATTTCAACCTATTGAACCATCAATTTCGAACCGTAGTCGGGTCTACAAATACATGTCAATATCAAAAAAATAATTTTGTACAAACCAACAAATAGTCCAAGAGGTTGATTTATGTAGGAGCTATTTTTGTTTTTTTTTTTTTAATCATGTTCCTAAGCTTAGGAGACATTTCACCAAGTCTAAAAATTAACAAATGATAAAACATTTCTATAATACTTTTATGTACATTCACTAGTTGTTGAGCATAAAGATAAAGTGAAATTTTAAATAACTCAGAAAGGGAATGTATGAACTAATGCTACAAGAAAAAAAAACAGTAAATATGATCGCAGTATGATAAGTATTATGGCATGCTTGTAATTTCCGTCTAACTAGCAAAGTCCATTTAAGTAAAAAAAAAATCAGTCAACTTCTCAAAAAGGAAAAGAAGGTGATTAATTAGACAAGTGTAATATTATTAGTTGACATTTTTTTTTAACTTTCTCATCTACTTGCACTAATTATCTATAAAAGAGTAGACAAGACTTTAACAACACTTCACAAATAATATGAAAAGAGGGTAGTTAAAAGCCTAAAATTGTACAACAATAACAACGACAAAGTTGGGGTTGCCCATAATTCAACTAAACAAAGACAGTGTTATCAAAGGATAGTTAATGGATAATTTGCACAATGCTATTCTTATTGACATAAAAGCATACATATTTCCAAATAACTAATCTACCTGTTACAAAGACCATTATTATGTATACTACTTATTTCATAAAGCAACAATGACACTAGATGGAGTACGAAAAACAAGTCGACAATGAAATAGTAGTTGATGCGACACTAGATAACACAACCATACCAAGATAAAACTTTCTCCTAACAAGAAATTCTCCAATAAGAAAGAAGAGGCGTAACTATGAAGGAATTCAACTACAATAACAATCAAGTCTTTATACCACTCATTAGGGTTATGTATATAAATCCTCCTATATTATTGTGCTTGATCTTCTACAATATTTTCATCCGCATTTAAATGAATTGTATCCCTTTTTATCATTGCTAACTTAGTCTTCTTTGATCTCCCTCCGCATTTAAATGAATTGTATCCCTTTTTATCATTGTTAACTTAGCCTTCTTTGATCTCCCTAGCCTTCTTTGATCTCCCTCTTTCTTATGGTCTCACATCATCTGTTATAGTATTTATTAGTCGCTTAAACACATGTCATGTCTATACCATCTTAATTGTGCCCTTCAATAGGTGCAATCCCAATTTTTCTCTCTAATGTTCTCATTTCTTTTCCTATTCATACTCATGTATGTACATCTACCTTGACAAACTTCTCTCCACTCGTGTACTTGATTCATAGCCTAACATTCAGTTCTATAAATCATAACAGCTCTATTATTATGTAGAACTTCCTTTTAAGTTTAAGAGATAACTTATGTAAAACAATTCTATCAATCCCTTGAAAAAATGATCTTAGATACTTAAAGCTCTCAATTGCAAGCAATTTGTCATCTCCTATTTTACAGTTACCTTGCTACGTCTAATACTACTAAACTTAAATTTCATACATTCCGTCTTTATTCTACTAAACCTAAAATCTTTTACTTTCAGTCTTTCTCACTAAGATTCAAATTTAGCATTTATTACTTCACGTATCTTATCGACCAAAACAATATCTATTTGCAAATAATATACATCATAATAACATATCTTAGATGCGTCCAGTGAGCTCATTTATGAATAATATAAAAAGATATGAATTTAGAGAGTCAAACTTTGATGCAGCTCTATCTTTATAAGAAACATTTTCAGTTAATGTGCCTGGAATCTTCACTCTTGTCATTATATACATAGACACCCTTTGACGGAATACAACTATAACTTGATAAACAATCTACCTTAAGGGTCGTAAAGAAATATATCTTTAAAAGCAAACATAAGATAATCCACTCATTCAATCTATGATGATCCAAAAGATCTAAAAAGAGTAAATAATCTAACAATTGTGCCCATGTCATTCAAGTACACGTCATTATAATAAAAATTCTCAAGTATCAAAACAAGCATATTTGCATATAACATAAACCCCAATGTCTCTTTTCAATGAACAAATATTATAAATAGCTTGGGAATGCATCAAGGGTTATTCCAAATGTCATGTCTGATTCTACAATCGAATATATCAAAATCAAGTCCATGGATGGTTGAAAAGTCTAGAAGTCACCCGAATAGCACTCACATTATTATCACACAACCAAAAGAACTCATCCTCCTTGAGTTTCCATGTTCGTGTTCTCCATAATAAGGATCATCTTCATAATTTTCTTTTTGCACTTTAAATCCCACCACTTTTACAATAAATATACAACTTTCTACTAAAGAAAGCAATGAGTTTGTCTTTTTTGCTAAGAAGAGCTCTAATGCCAATATTTGAGGCATCACTTTCGAGTTTAAACACTTAGTCAAAATTAGGTAGTGAAAGAATAGGAGCATTGACCATTCCTTCTTGATAAGTTCTACACTCTAAGCCTCTCTTGACCACATGAAAAATCAACTTTTTAAGCATTAGTTGATTTGAAGGATAATAAAAAAAGGGCAACCTGGTGCACAAAACTCCCACCATGTGGGGTCCCCGAAAAAAATCTATTATATGCAGCCTTACCCTGCTTTGCAAGAGGTTGTTTTCAGGACTCAAACTCATAACCTCCAGTTCACAAGGCAGCAAATTTACCATTATACCAAGGCTCTCCTTCATTTGAGAGATAATATAGAAAAAATTATTGATTAAATGATGATATAACAAAATAAGACATGAGTACTTTGCATATCATAAAGTGTACTCGGAGTGGGGCACAAGAGCATAGCTAGACCATAGAAAGTCCATCTTAATGGCTCAAGAGACAACACAATCTACAAACACAAGAATATTTGTCAACAATAAGTAAATTGAAATAAAGTTTTTCCTAAAAACTTCAAATATACATGTTCTATATACTCCTCTTGATTTCTGTTATATATGAGAATGTCATCAAAGAAAGCAAAATAGAAAGTTGTCAATGAAAAATTTAAACTTGAGCCATTAGCCTTATCGAAGTGCTATGAAAATATCATGACAAAGTATAAGCTTAAGCGAAGAATGATAGTCATGCACAAGGTCATAACCTTGAGTAGAATCTTCCAATTCCCTATCAAATTTATATTTAAATAAAAAGCAACCACCCTTCCCTTGGAAGGTTTAGAGCTACCAATAAATTTATGTCCTATGATGGACTTTAGGCCAGCTTTAACAAAATAAATATTCTTGTAGCCATAATGCATATCTTCCTAACATCTTGCTATAGATGACAAGCGACAAGCTCCATAGTAGCATTAGTAGCATGGTTTAGAATCTCATACCGTGCCACATGAAATGGTTGAAATGAATTGTTGTCATAACTTGTCAAAAACAGATACTATTCAGTACACGTAATGTCTCCCATGTCACTATGTTAATTATGTTAATGAATATCATTTCATGTCAATATTTGACACCCTTTGGTATGCTAAAACAAAGGTCTATATGAATTGAAATAATAATATACTATTTTTCCATACAATATAATATCAAAATTGTACTGTTTCAAATGGAAGACAAGATTTAAAGTATATAATTTTCTTTTTTTTTTCATCTTATTCTTCCCACCTCTAATTTTTCACTAAGACCATGCATCGAAATGTCGATACAATACTAAAGTAATATCATTCTAGTCAAAAGCTGAAACTTTAGTATACGAGATTTTGAACCTTGCATAGTAGTATGTCACACCACCCTTCGTCTTTGTAATTAATGCCACAAGAAAACAATCAAGAAGGAAACATTTATTGACTTTTACCTCGTTGCCCTTTCAAAGGCAAGAGAGTTTGTAGGATTTAGGATGCTCCTCCTTGAGTGATAATTTTTCCACTATGATTTTGGACATAATATACAACTTTATCCATCAATCATAACATCACAATCTGAGAAGTACATCTAGTGTAGAAGATATTGCTAGAAAGTCAAGCATTAGCATCTTGAATTGGAGAAGCATTCAAAGGTTGGTTGATGAAAATAACTTCACTATCATCACCGTATATGGCATTCTCCTCTTCGTTCCCTTGATTATACTTTGAAATGACATTCATAAGTTCTACTTAGAGTTTCTTCTACAATAGAAAAATAAACCTTTCTAGTAAGACAATCTGAAGCAATATACTCATACCCTATATATTCAAAGCTTTAGATAGAATTCAAAGCAGGCCTCTTGATTGTGAAAAACTTATCCAGCTTAGAAGAAGAAGAATCACTCCCAATTGGAACAATTCTTATAACCAATAGGTTGAGTTCCATCTTTGACTTAGGATATGTCTCTAACATTAAAATATCATTATAACAACCACATTTAATTTTTCCTTAGCCCACCAGGATAGCCAGCTATTGTTTATTCCACTAGCTTAGAAATACCACATCCCATCATCGTGAGGTGATTAAAATCCTCCATTATTCTTCTACAAAATAGTTCTCTTGATACAAATAATGGATCTTGACATGAGTGTATTGTATATAGTTCTCTGATAACAATTTTTTTTTCTTCATTTTTTTCATGTTCCAATCTTTGTCTTGCCTTTGAGGGCTCTTCAACAATTGAGATATTCCCACCAAATAGAATCATGTTGATCATTAAGTATGTCCTAATAATCAAACTCATTAAATGGAATAAAGGAATTCCACATATAGGCAAGGATGAATTTATCCTTCAATTCGTACACGTCCCACCTTGACATAAAAATATCATTGAAAATGATTAATGGATTGGGTATTCTGTCAGGAAAGAGTCTTTTCATCACTTAATATTTGATTCCTAGCATTATGAAAGGGGTTAACTTCATTGCCTTTGATACTATGACTTTCCTGCCAGAAACCTGTCAAGAAGCATAATATTCCAAAATCCATTTGCATGCAAGGTGCCCTCAATGAAACTCAACTTATCTTCTTAGCGTCATTGTCTCTACAGCATGAGAATTACATTAGTTAACTTAACTGCTGGTGTTACACTAGATAGTTCAACCATAGCAAAGGAATGGTTTGCTCTTATGAGAAACCTGCCAAGAAAAGTGAAAGGATACAACTAAAAAATTCACCTTAGAGGTACTGTCAAGGAATTAGCCTTATACAGGGGACTTGAAGAAATTTATATTCAAAAGAAAGCATAAACTAATTCACTCATTCATAATATCCAGATCTAAAAGATCTAGAATAAGACTTTCATAGACTTTGAAAGAGCAACAAGAAAAATGCATATGATCTAACAAAAATTGTGCTTGTACAATTAAAGTACCAATTTTCCCACACAAAACAATTCTCACTACAAAAACAAGGATGCTTGCATGTTAGCATATACTATATTTGTGATTCTTTTTAATGATTGGCCATTATAAAGTATCTTGAGTGTGCTATTTGAGGAGTTTCTCTAGCTACTAAGTCAAATTCTACAATTGGATATATTGGAGAGTCAGATGATATGATGGTCCACTGTCAGATGATTGAACAATTGCAAAGGCACATTGATAGCTCCCACATCAAACCAATTCTAATGTTTGAGATTAGACATGGAGGACAGGATGCCTTCCTCCTTAATAAGTTAACTATATGGATACCACAGCTTTTCTTATTGCTGAATTACTATCATGGTGTAGCCAAAACTAAAACCATCAAGAGAAGCTCTCGACATAAATACATATGTTGCAAGGAATTCATTGGGTTCAACAAAGATGTATATGTAAAAGAAATCTAGTATATAAATACTCACTTGTGAAACCTACAGAGCAGGGACTTACTATTAAAGCAACAGAACGGCAAAAAACACTACCACTGTCATTTGAAACATATCCATCATATTCAGCTTCAATAAGTTGACGGTGTGCTGCTGCCATTGCTAACACTTGCTGGTCATGCAAATCCAAAGCTGAACCTGTAATTAACCAGCCACCACTGCAAATGAAAGTAAGCTTAAACAAATAGGATTACTGGTGAAGTAAAATTAACAAAATTCTTAGCGCCCTGTGGCTCTGATAGTACAATTTGTGAACATAACATACTTGATATCAATTGTGGACTCATCAGGTTGCACTTGTGGTGGACAAGTATACCCAGGTTTATATTGCTGTGGTCACATTTGAAGCTATATGATTAGCATACTAATTCGATGCAAAATACTGCTTCTTGTATTGTAACACGAGTACATTGAAGTCAAATGGAAGTTACATGAGAACGTGAAACATACGAAAGCACATAGTAAAAATCAAATAGGTTTAGGAGTTACCGTAAGAAACTCAAGATATACAGCCATATCCAAGAATAATGGAACTAGACAAGATAAAGCTATTAAGTAAACAGAAATAGTTGACATGGACCATGAATTAAAAAAAATAGATTTTAAATGAACTGAGAAAAGAAAAGAGGTAACCTGATTTTATTGAAGTAAAAAATGAAAAAAATAATTAGAATACCAACAAATAACACAAACAACTTAAATCTGCTTTCTGCTAAATCCAGATTATTTTACTTACTTTAAAGTTCGCCAAAACCAGCTCTCTGCTTGTATCACATCAAGAAAATAATATGTATATATAGTCTGCATAATCATCAATCATGAGTTCCAAAATTTGTATCCAATTTTTCTCTCCATCACTTGCATGTCAATGAACAGCTTAAATTGCATGTAAAATTGTATTACAAACTTACTCAGACATCTAGCTTTTACCCCTATGAAATGCACACATGATGAAGCTTGGAAATATAGGTTATGGAGATCAAATCTCTTTAGTGTTTTGAATGAATAGACAATCTTGTTTAAAATTAAAATGGAACTATCTGTTCTTTTGAAGGAAGGTATATCATAATTAGAAGGAAAAAAAAGCTATAAACACAAATTTAAGAATGTCCATACACAACCAAGACTATAACTCACCTCATGGCAAATCTCACAGATTATATCACCTTTCTCATTGCACCATCGCTGCACACATGCCCTATGAGCAAACTGCAACACATCACAAATTGCCACTGATTATGGAAACAAAACAGCACAAAGCTGAAGGAACACTATGACTACAGAAAGAAAGCTAATTCATGGTATATTATTTAACATTAACATGTCGGTAAGAGAATTAATGACAGCTAATCAAGCACTAGTGGAAGTTTAATTGTCAAAAAAGATCAAAAGACAAAAAAAAAAAAAAAAAGTTGACTCAAAACTTCACAAAATGCAGAAGTTTTAGTAAACAAATGTTTAAAATGGATACTTTTCATATTTAAATATGCATACTTTCTTGAGTCACATTTTACGATTGTAAGGAAAATATGCATGAGGTGACAAATCAATTTCCAGAAGTGACAGTACATAGAGACAAAAGTGGACCAAGTGAATTAAACACAAGTCAATTGCATCACCCTGGAAGTAGATTGGTATAAGTCATTTCATATTGGTGTTTATTTTACCATCTCATACTGAAGAAATCTACATCCATCTTCAAATAATCATCTACTTCTACATTTTTGCTGGTTCTCGTGATATTTATGGGATCTCGGCTATAAGAAACTTTGCATTCCACATATTAATTAATACAAATGGCTATTGTGTATGAAAAGAAAGGAAATTGAGGACAAATGTATAAGAAAAAAATATATGAGCCTACAATTTTTTAAACCATGAAAGTAACATGTTATGTCAAGACCCTATTCTACAAAAGAAAGTCTACAATCAACCCAACAGAGTGCTGAAACAGTCAGCTAAATAAACCATATACTCCAAATAAATAGCAAATTCTTACTAGAGTGAAATGATTCAGCTGATAAGATTCTGTAACTATATCAAGAATCTCAGCTACCAGAGACATAAGAGTGCAAAAAATCTATGAAACCTATCTGCATGTCCTTGGTTTCAAAAATCAGCAAGTAACATATAACATTAAAACTTTACAGTTCATAAACTAATCATAGAAATTAAGAAAATTTGATTCCACGTATTAATTAATACAAATGGCTATTGCGTATGGAAAAAAAAGGAAATTGAGAAGAAATATATAAGAAAAAATATGGGCCAAAATTATTTAAACCATCAAAGTAACATGTTATCGTAAGATGTTATACCCCATTCTACAAAAGTTTACAATCGACCCAGCAGAGTGCTGAAATAGTTAGCTAAATAAACCATATAGTCCAAATAAATAGAGAATTCTTAGAGTGAAATGATTCAGCTGATCAGATTCTGTAACTATTTCAGGAATCTCAACTAACAGAGATATAAGAGTACAACAGATTTATGAAATGCATCAGCTTATCCTTTGTTTCAAAAATCAGCAAGCAACACATAACATTAAAACTTTACAGTCCATATACTAATCAATATGCATTGCTATTATGGTACAGAATGAATAGAAATTCTTGACTTAAAAGAGAAAATAACCTACAAATAGATACCAAAGAAATA
Source organism: Alpinia galanga (assembly GCA_037177395.1). Lineage (NCBI taxonomy): Eukaryota > Viridiplantae > Streptophyta > Magnoliopsida > Zingiberales > Zingiberaceae > Alpinia > Alpinia galanga. The sequence goes on from JBAMHZ010000031.1 coordinate 5,098,194, forward strand.
TTAATATATCATGGCTTATTCTAGGAAGAATTAGAATAACCAAGAAGAGTGCTCAAATTGACACCTGAAGAAACTAAATAATCTACAAAAAAAAGTCGGAGCCTATTGCTAAAGCGAATTGTCTGACCCAATAAAATTGTTTTACAATATCATGAATTTTGACTGGCATAGATGGAAGAGTACAACAGGCATTGAAATTCAATCGCACATCATTGGTTTCAAAAGTTAGCAGCGACATAATTTCCATGTCAACCCATAAATGTACCGGTTCACATCACCAAAGACAAAAATTAAACAAGTCAAGCTTGTCAGAACGGTATAGATCTTCATGCAGCCAAAGAAAAGAGGGACAAAAAGAAGAGAGACCTTCAGACTGCCACAGCAGGCGCAAGGGACTTCCAAGTTCTTTACATAGTCCTCCTCTTGGCATATACGGCAGTCAACCATCTGAATCAGAGGCTCCTCTTCCTCACTTTCCTCCTTGCTAGACTCCCCAACCAGGACGGAAGAAAAGTTAAAGGCAGAAGCCTCTCTTCCACTCATCGTATTAATTGCCTGCGGCGTCTTCAGCCGATCAACGTGCAACACCACGTGATCCCCCATCTTCTTGCTCGGAATCCGTTTAAGTGCTCCTGCAACCCAATCCCCAATCGACGTTGAAACTCCAACGGGAAATACGCTAGGGGAATTAAAACTACATCCCGAAAAAAAAAGATTGAAAATTTTGCATAAAGACAACTTTGGGGCAAAAAAATCAAACAAAGGAAATATTTTTAGAAATTCCAAGGGTGAGTGATCAGAGAACACAAACAAACAAAATGTATAAAATTACAGCGCTTTTCCACCAAACCCAGCATTTCCGCGAGGGAAACAACCAGAAGAACAAAATTTAGGAGGAGAAGAGATAGATGCGCATACCGCGAAGCGGAGGAGGAAGGCGTCGCGTCGCTGGATCAACTCGGGGCTCCGGTTGGCGTGCTTTGGGGTGGAATAGGTATTTTAATTTAATATAGTAAAAGGTTTGGTCCAAGGTTAGTCGCATGACCGTTTTCCATGCACGTGTTGTCGGAGTGCGACGACGATAAGAACGAGGTGCTCCGGTCCGATTCGATCCGCATTAAATTCATACCGTTCGGAATGGATTCAGATTCGGTCAAACAGATCAGGAGGCGGATTAATAACTTCTCAATAGGTCTAAAAATAAGTCATAATATATTTTAATAAATCCACTCCAAATCCGCCACCCCGTTAACCCTAAAAGTTACAGTTGCCATTTTCTTCTTCTCCCTCCTCTCTTTAATCAAATCAATTTTTCATCTCACCTTGCTTAAATATTTTTATTTATTGCTAGAAGGCAGAAAAATAATCAAGATCACTAGCAACTGTTGAAGCTTCATTTTGATATTATCTATTTTACTATCCTATATTTGATTGTTGTTATGGATTACAC
>JBAMHZ010000031.1:5120753-5131455 GCA_037177395.1 Alpinia galanga
CTTTTGTCTAGTCCCATCGACTGAGACTTCCCGTCCGGTGTCTGCGACCCCTAGGACTTCTGCCTGATGTCCTTGACCCTTAGAAACTTCTACGTAGTCCTCTGGACCAAACTTCCTTGTCTAACCTCAATTAGGACTTTCCTGCAATCTCAGTTTGTACATTAGATCACAAAATAACTTAACTTTTATTCCTTTGTCAATATCAAAACTCAGGTTTGATTATGTGGTGTTCTCTGCACCAACATAAACAATTGATTTTCTTATAATATTTATTTTTATCCAATCTATGGTACGAGAACTCTTGTATATTTAACACTATATCCAAGTTTTCATGGAGATATAATGGTCTTTGCTGAGACGTTACAGTTGGACCCTACAATGCGCTACTTCCGGGGAATAATCTAGCATTAGTACAATATTTTGATGGATCTCAAAGGGCAGTCCGGTGCACGAAGCTCCCGCTATGCGGGGTCCCGGGGAAGGATGCATTGTACGCAGCCTTACTTTGTTTTTTTTTTTTGCAAGAGGCTGTTTCTAGGATTTGAACTCATGACCTCTGGGTCACAAAACAGCAACTTTACCGTTGCGTCAAGGCTCCCATTCGACAATATTTTGATGGATCTATTTATTGAAATTTGTCGAAGTTCAATGCTGACGGATAACCTAATGCAATCCTTTCGCTTTTTCACCTGGGTTTGAGACCGGCCAAGGTGAGGTATGAAATTTGAGAATGTGCCGAACCACTTCATGTATCATTGAAAGATTCTTGTTCAATTATAATTATTAAAAAAAGTTAAAAAAACAATGCAAAAGCTTCCTCCACAATTATTGAGTGCCTACTGAGTGTGGAGGTTTAGATGCGCGTCTCTTATGCAATAACGTAGTAGCACTTGCAGTCATGCTTAGAGCCACAATTAAACCTAGTTCATTATGTCAAAACTAATGATTGGATAGGTTTAAGAAAACCAATCAGATTCAACTATTGAAGATAATCAATGTTAGTAGAATCACAAGATCATCACGGTGACGATATTAGCTAATGTCCTATGCTGATTATGTTTATTGTGCTCAGGGGAAGATGGGCAACAAAGGCAGAGGGAAGGAGGTGGACAATGCTGAATAACCAATGCTTTATTGTGTTAGTCAATGAAGGAGCCAGTGCCTAGTTGAGCTAGGGGTTTGGTGGTGCATCAATTAGAGTGTGGTGTGTGGGAGAGGGGAAGGGGAGGTGGAAGGTTGGGTTGGACGACTGTGAAGGCACAAGCTAGGATTGAATGGGTGTGTTGGAAGTGAGTGCATTGTTGAATCATGGAGTTGCCCTTTGATGGGTGTGCTGACGAAGGAGTAGGAGGTTGATAGTGCATTGCAGAGTTGGTGGGTTCATTGATGGAGGAATTGACAGAAAAGCGATCACGTGAGTGAGATGAAGGACAAAGGCATAGGGACAAATTTCAATGTGATCTAACTGTAGATCATACTGAATTGGGTTATTCGAATAATGGCTCAAATGAACTCAGATTTGGTGTTTTTTGGCATGACATTGTAGCAGGGGCACCTTCTGATGATAAATAAAAAATGACGTCTTTTAGAAAAAGATGGGCGCTCCTCTGATTTTTGCATATATATTGTTTAATTCTGATGAAATGTTTTAGGATGATGATGCTGTTAATGCTGAGGCTTTTATTAACAAAGCTTCTTTCCTAGTCAGCAATAGTCAGCATGAAGTGCTGAACTTACAGTACAAGGTAAACCAAGTATGAATAGTTTTTTCCTCCTAATTCATCCACTGGATTTCTGATGGTCAATTCTAACAGTTTTATGTATATTTTTGATTGAAAGGTATGTTATGCTAGAATACTTGACTTGAAGAGAAAGTTTTTGGAAGCTGCACTTCGCTATTATGATATTTCTCAGATTGAGAAACGCCAAATCGGTGATGAGTAAGTTTAATTGTAATATTGTAGATTGAAATTTTTGCAGTGGAAAATTGCATTTACAGTCAAATTAGTAGCTATCATTTTTGTGTCTCTTTTTTTCTTTTCTTTTCATCTGATTGACAGCCATCAGTTACTTTAAAACTGTGATACACGGGCTTCCTGTTTTTTTTTACTTTATGTTATTATTGGATTTTCATATTAATTTGTATCTCCTAATTATCAGAACTACTCTACCTATTAATTTGTTTTCTTAGTTCTTGGCATTTTTAATGTTTATGATTTCGATTCAATTTCTAAGAGAAAGGTTTACTGGAGTAATGAGCACTTTGTTCCAATGATGTAACTGTTCTTTCTGCATGTATAATCGAATTCTATGTTTGAGTCCTGGAAAGACAGTGGCATTATATAAATATGGGCAGTTCACCTCGTGTTGCTTTCACGAAACCTAGCATACATTACAGGTGAACAAAGCCTATTTTATTCAAGGGTTTGAAATGGTAGAAGTTGTGTCAAGTTTCATGATCTGCAGTCTCATCATTTTTTTCCATTATTGTTTTTTTTTGTGTCGCACATATTTGATATTTAATGTGGTGTTGAGGAGTTACTTTTTTGGAGCACAGGGAGATCGATGAGGATGCACTGGAACAAGCTCTCAGTGCTGCTGTGACGTGCACAATATTGGCTGCTGCTGGACCTCAGCGATCCCGTGTTCTTGCTACCCTGTACAAGGTATACAGGCATCTATATTAAATTTACTTCTCCACACATTTCCTTGCCACTGTTATTGGTTCACTAATTTGTTTTCCATGTAATTTTTTTTCCAATTCTGAAAATCAGCTAGTTTGTGTATTAAATATCCTTTTTTTTACTTGATAGTCATTTCCTTGCCCCCTACAATAGACCATTCCTCGAGACCCCGTATGATGAAAGCTTTGTGCACCGGACTACCCTTCAATCATTTTTATGTTTAGTGCTTTCCAGTGGTTCAAATATTGTTTTTATAAGTGATTTACTGGTAGCATGCGACATATAACCCCAAAAGTAATACGCACTGTAGCTAAAGTACATGTAAGCCAAAAATTAAAACCAAAGCTAAATTCTTTAATATATCAGATAAGAAAGATCATAATCTAGGAATGATGCATCTTATTTTTCATTCAATATCAGTTTCTTGAATTTCAAGGAAAAAATTAATTGTTAGCAAAAATTAAATAAAAAATCAGATTATTAGACTGATTAATCAATAATTAAATTATTGATGCAATAGTAATTGAATATTGTTGTTGAATGTTTTTGCTAAATAATTATATAGTTGATGATATTATTTATGTATTAATCAAATAAATGACTAATCAATAGGATTAATATTTAGATTTATTTCCATATTAGGAGATGATGCATTAGTTAAAATATTAATCAAATATAAAAATATGAAAATTACTTAATTAATCATGTAAATAATCTAATTATTTGTTATAGTTTATATAAACTAAGATTAATAAATATTAATAATAAGCCAAGCAAGTAATCTAATTTATTTTGTTGTTTATATCATGTAACATCATTAATTTAATTTTTTTATTAGTTTTTGATATTGTCTAATTTATCACTAAATTAAATTAACTAAATATTTATACAAAAATAAATATATAATTAATTAAATTATTACATAATTTATTTCACTTTTAATGATGATATCGGATAGTCTCGGACCATATACCAGAGTGATCAGGTTAATAAGTTGGGCCATAAGGGAGATAGGAACCCAGGAGATTGAAGGGCCCATGAGATTCAAAAGGAGTCGGGAGCTCAGAGAGTCGGGAACCCTAGAAGGCAATGGTGAGGCTATGAGGAATTAGAAGTCGGGGTTGACACAACTTCCCCCTAATATTCCCCGAAGAAGATACGTCCAGGGAGGAAGATTGCAATCAAGGAGTAGGACAACTGGCGAATGTGGAAACGTGCTGAAGCGGTGTTTGCGGAGGTGGCCACGAAACGAAGAGTTATGTGTAGACGTGGTTACAGGATAAAGGAGTGGGGTATGTGGATTTGAGGTGACGGAACGATAATGACGAGGAGTTGGAGAAACTATAAAAGAGGAAGGTCGGTAAACGGAAAAGGGTAATGGCCATTTTACTAATTTTATCTACATTCTACTTTCTTTTTCTTTTTTCTCCTGTTTAATTTAGGCATTGAAGGGGCGTTGCTGGGGCATTGGTGCCCTCTGACCTGTGTTAATTTGGATAGGATCTTGCTGTAGCCAAGTGAACAGGATCTCGCTGCTGCTAGGTGAACAAGCTCTCGCCGGAGTATTCGATAAAAGAGGGCTAACATTTGTCTGCATCATTGGCACCGTCTATGGGATACTTTGAGTGAAGACGTAGAGAATATGCAATCGTGAGAAATTCCTTTTTCGGCCTCCGCTTCGAAGGAAGCTCTCATAACACTAACTTGAGGCCAATTAGCCGCGATAGTTCAGAAGGCAATAGAGGATACATTGGCACAAGGGAGTGGGAGGGCCAGCCATCCCTTACACGATTTGTTGGAGCAAGGAGAGGCCTATTCGGACATAGGGGGAGAGATTTTCCTTCTCCTGGCAATAAGAAAGGAAAGGTGGACCAAGTGAAAGAGAGATCGGTGAGGGGCAAGTACCAGCCCAAATTGTTCACGTTTTATTTGTGAGAAGTAGGAAGAAAGTCAACCTATAGAGTATAAGGTGCGACAGAGACCTACTTCCTTTGTCGAAGAGATCATACGGGAAGAATTGCCTTTCAGTTTTCGTTTTCCCCACTTGGAGAGTATGATGGGTCCATGGATCTTGAAGAACATCTTTGTAAGTTTGAGAATGCAACTCTTCTACATCAAGCATTGGGTATTCATCACCACTTTGGTGAGGTTGGCACAGAAGTGGTTCTAGTCATTACAGTTTAGATCTTTGACCTCCTTTGAAGATCTATCCGAGGCATTTTTAAGGCATTTCTCCAGCTCCAAGAAATACTACTTTTGTCTATTTAACTTGAAGCAAGAGTCAACCGAGTCCTTGCGAGGATATATTCAGAAGTTCACTCGGGCTGCTATAGAAGTTGCCACTGCAACTCTTGAAGTGTTTATGGTGGCGATTTCTCAAGGATTGAAGGATGAACCTTTTTTCCGTTCTTTCGTGAAGAAGCCCTCGGGAGGTTATGAGGAGTTGTAGGGCCGAGCCAAGAAGTATATTAATGTGGAAGAAGTTAGAAGGCCCATTAGACCTTGAGGGGACTAGGTGCAGGAGCGAGCTTAGTCGGGAAAAGTAGTTTATCCCAACTGGCACCATCAAGCTCGGATAAGTTCAAGCCATTTTCAATTGAGGCCAAGGTAAGACCTATGTTCATAATGATGACTGAATACCTCCCCTGACTTGGAACTAACTGAGAAAGGCTTTGGAGGCTTATGAGAGGTACCAAGTCCTTCGATGGCTTGAACGATACGTGGGGTTACCTTGGAACTCTCCGTCCCAATTTATGTTTACCACATGGAATATAATCATTCCAGTGATAGTTGTCAGGGCCTAAAGCGAGAGATCGAAAGGGTTCGGAGGGACCCATCTATAGCAATACCTAGAGACTAGTTCGGAGAGTACTGGATTTCAACGAGGTCTTTGCTCGGGACCCCTAACCAGACAGGGGCCTTATGCACCTCAGAGGGAGGATAGAGTAGTCGGGGCCCTAAGGGAAATTCCCTTAGAAAAAAGACAGAGTAGTGGGACGCCCTCAGCCTCGTAGAACATTCCTTCTTGAGGGGTTATCAACGTCATTGTGTGAGGGCCGACGGATGGTGACTCTAATTAAGCTAAAAAATCACATATTCGACTGATGGAGAGTCTCACTATCGGAGAAAATTGAGCTGCCTGGGAGGCTCCACTACTTAACTTCGGACCAGAAGATCCGATAGGAGTTGCTTCCTCACACAGTGATGCTTTGGTGATTTGAGCGGCCATCGCAAATTATGAAGTGGCCCGGGTGCTTGTTTACTCAGGAAGTTCGATTAATGTGTTGTTCCAAGAGGCCTTTAACCGCATGCAATTGGAGGAGGTGTGAATGGAAGCTGTAGTGACAACACTGTTTGACTTTGCTAGACATGTCGCCTATCCAGTTGGATAGATCACCCTACTCTTGACGTTGGGAGAAGAGCTGAGCTGAGCTGGAGGACTAGCATGACTCCTTTCTTAGTGGTGGCTGCTCCCTTTGCATATAACGTTATTCTGAGGTGGGCGTTCCTCTCGGTTTTCAAGGCCGTAGCTTCTCCCTACTACTAGAAGATAAAGTTCCTCGTAGGACGTTTGGTGGGGGAGGTTCGGGGAGATCAGAAGATGGCCCGAGGCTACTACGTGGAGATGATTAAAGAAGATCAGAAGAGAGTCCGCACTCAGGGTAAAGCAATTGATGTCTTTGCTATTTTTGAAGTGCAGGTCTTGGAAGAAGGAGCCCTGATGAGAAGCACGTTGGAGTAGGGAGAGCTCATAGAGATTGCGGAAGAGAAGGAAACTAGGGTAGCAGGTGAGCTGGAGCTGAGAGTGAAAGAACATCTCATTGCATGCCTTAGCAGGAACACAGATGTCTTTGCAAGGGATGTCCATGACTTGACGAGGATCGATTTAGGAATTGTAGAGCACTGTTTGAGCATTACGAAGGGAGTTTGACCCGTCAAGTAAAGGAAGTAATATTTTGGGCCCGAGAAGGATAAAGTTATTGTTGAAGAAATGGAGAAACTTATGCTGGCGGGGCATATAAAGGAGGTCCAGTTTTCCAAGTAGGTGTCAAATGTAATACTAGTTCCGAAGCACTCAAGTCAATGTTGTATGTGTGGATTTTTGTGACTTAGATAAAGCATGTCCTAAAGATTGCTACCTTTGCTTCGAATATATCAATTAGCAGCAGATTTCACCATTGGACATGAGATTATTTCCTTCATGGATGCTTACCAGGGATATCACTAGATCCTCTTGGCTCAGGAGGAACAGAATAAGGTCAACTTTATCACTTCTGGCGAGATATATGCCCATGTGGTAATGCCTTTTGGGTTAAAGAATGCAAGAGATACTTATTAAAGGCTGATGGATTTGATCTTTTTCACCTAGAAAGGAAGAAATGTAGAAGTATATGTAAATAATATTATGGTAAAATCCCAATTGACCATTAACTTAATTCTCGATTTAGAAGAGACCTTCGCAACTTTGAGGCAGTATAACATAAAACTTAATCTAAAGAAGTGCATTTTCAGAGTCTGAAATGGAAAATTCCTTGGCTATATAGTGACTGAAAGGAGAATCGAGGATAACTCCGAGAAGATACAAGCTCTTTGTAACATGTAGTCTCCCAGTACTCTGCTAGAAGTACAAAGGTTTGTTGTAAGGATTGTAGCCTTATCTCAGTTTATTTCCAGATCAACCGACCGGGGGCTACTATTATTTCGAATACTCAAGAAGGCGACTCTGTTCTAGTTGGATGATTAATGTGAGTGGACTTTTCATGATTTGAAGCAATGTTTAACCCGCCTTCCCACCCTGGCTAGACCCAATATGGGGAGACTTTCTGGATATATTTGGTTATATTGAAGGGGGTGGTTAGGCCTGTCCTGCTTCATTAGGAAGGTTTCCAGCAACAACCTATATATTGTACCAGTCATATCTTGAAGGGGGCGAAACTTCGTTACTCTGAGTTGGAAAAGTTAGCTTATGCCTTGTATTCACGGCTTGGAGATTATGATCGTACTTCTCGAGTATTCCATGACAGTGCTCACCTGTAATGAATTAGGCCGAGTGCTAACCAAGTCGAATTTCTCAAGGTGATTGGCAAAATGGACGGTAGATAAATGAATACAACATATAGTATCAGCTAAGGATTCCCACAAAATCCCAGACTTTGACAAATTTCTTAGTCTAGTTACCAAATCCCAAATTGATGGATTCGGAAATAGTAGAGGGGTCGCTATTTGTATGACAGACTTTTGTAGATGGATCGGCTGGAGTTAGGGGAAGTGAGGTTGGGATATTCCTCGTATCCCCTTCTGAAGAAGAGATGCGAATTGCAATATTACTCAGGTTCAGGGCTTCAACAATGAGGCCGAATATAAAGCAGTACTATCTGCACTCCAAGCAGCCCGAGCGGTAGGAGCAATTTGAGTCTAGGTACATTCGGACTCACAGTTAGTGGCGTCCCAAATCTAAGGTTCTTTTATAAAGGATGAGCGTATGACGAAGAATGTAGAGATTTATGAGCGCATGTACGCTCAGTTTTAGAAAGTGAAGATTCAATAAATCTCCCGATAAGGGAATGGACAGGTAGATGAATTAGCACGATTAACAAGCTTATTGACTGAATGGACTTCTCGGGAAACTTTGCACCTAGAGATAAACACATCCTTGGCAATATAAAGTGTAGAGGAGATTGTTGAGGAAAGGGAAGAAGCCGCGCCCAACTAGAGAACTGAGCTGGAGGCTTATCTGAGAGATGGGATTATCCAGATTGACTCTAAGGTCGCTTTTCCTTTGATACGAAGGGCGAAACACTTCATAGTGCTGGATGGAGTTCTCTTTAAAAGGTCTTTCAGGAGGCTGTTGTTGCAGTGTTTGGAAATCGAGGAGGAGGAGGGAGTTTTCAGAGAAATTCATGAAAGTTGTTGCAATAATCACAAAGGGAGATGAGCACTTGTTAGGAAGGTGATATTGTTGACTACTTTTGGCCTACCCTAATTAGGATGTTGCTCAGCTAGTTAAGTTATGTCGAGTCTGTCAATTGCATAGTAATAGGTCAGAACGACCAACAGAGTTGATGAAGTTGGTTGGAGCCTCATGTCCTTTCGACCAATGAGGTATGGACTTGATTGACCCAATGTCATTAGCTCTTGTATAGTCAAAATTTTTGATTGTGGCAGTGAATTATTTCTACAAGTGGATGGAAGCCAAGCTTCTAGCAAGTATTACCGAAAGGGCTATAATACAGTTCTTGTGGCGGAATATCCTATGTCGGTATGAGGTTCCACAATGACTTATAAGTGATAATGGATGTCGGTTCTAAGGTCACTGAATACAGGATTGGTGCTGAAACCTTAGAATTGAGCCAACCATTACATCAGTGACATATTCTCAGTTAAATGGGCAAGTGGAAGTAACCAACAGAATCATTGTATAAGGGTTGAAACCAAAGTTGAAGGCTATGCGAGGGAATTGGGTGGAAGAGCTTCTTCCGGGAGTCTTGTGGGTCTACCTCACAATAGCAAGGGCTTATACAAGGGCAATCCCATTCAGTATGGTTTATGGAACGGAGGCAGTCATCCTAATCGAGGTACTACTTGAGAGTTCTCGAGTACAAGCTTATGACTCAGTCAATAATGAAGTTCAGAGAAGAACAAAGTTGGATTTAATAGGAGAAATGCGGGAGGAGACTCGGGATCGAATGGTGTTGTGTAAAGTGAATTTGACAGGAGAAGTCAAAAAATTGGCACATAACTGGGAAGACCCATACAAAGTTATCAAGCGAGTAGTTGGGACAACATACTACTTGCAGGATGCGAAGGGCAAGACGCTATCAAAACCATGAAATGTAGTACACCTGAAACACTTCTTTAGTAAGGGGAAGATAGAAGTACATCACGGGAGGAGATAGAAACATGTGAGAGTTTGTGTGATTGTATTTCTATATGCTGGCATGAATGATTGAATTTTTGAAGTGTCATTTCAATAAAATAATGTAGTTCGCCGCCCAAGCAAGGCACCCATAGGACCTTAGTTTGGCTCAGGTACTTTCACTCCACTTAGCTGAGTTAGTTTGTAATCCCTCGAGTCAGCTAGAGTGGGAAAGACAAGAGAAGTGTTGTTGCCTAGTCGAGACAGTTTGTAAGCTTTCGGTTGCCAGAGTGGGGAAGAGAAGTGTTGTTATCCAGCCGAGGCAGTTTATAAGCCCTCATCTGGCTAGAGTGGGGAAGAGAAGAGAAGTATATTCACTCCGCCCAGGCAAGACACCCATAAGCCCTTGCTTCAGCTTGAGTGTTTTCACTCCGCCGATTCAAGGCACCTATAAGTCCTTGGTTCGGCCCGAGTGCTTTTACTCCGCCTAGCTAAGGCACCCATGAGCCCTTGGTCCGGTTTGAATACTTTTACTCCACTTAGCTAAGGCACCCATAAGTTCTTAGTTAGGCCAGAGTGCCTTCTTCGCCCAGCCAAGGCACCCATAAGCCTTTGGCCTGGCTCGAGATAACTAAACAATGGGAGGAACATACGTAGCTGGGATTGGTTGGTGTTGGAGGCAAAGACAAGAAGCAGCAGGGAATGTAAGTATGCGAGTGTTGGATGTAGAGGCTTATAAGCAACATATAAGATATAGGTTTGTGAGATCAGCTAGCGTGATTAAGGTCCAAGGGGGTTCATCCTGAGTCTGTGTTGGCTTGGACATTCGATTTCCATTTTAAATTAGGTGGAGCGATTAAAGTAGTTAGTATGTGGTGGGGTCATACGATGTTAGTTAAATAAGGTTTATAACAAACTGATATTTTTTCATTAAAGGAAAAATCTTATAAAAAGTGAGGAAACATAAAAATTACATCAACCAAATCATAAGTTGAAAACCTTTGGGAGTACTCTGATATGGCCACTGAGCAGTCTTGGAAGTTGGCATCTCTCTCAGGTGTAGGATAGCCTTAGGCCACAAATTGTTTTATGACTCCTTCAAACTCCATTTGGAAGAAGGAGGCCGCCCTAAGGCTAGTTGGTTTACGAGTTGCTTCTCTTG
>JBAMHZ010000031.1:5134883-5145678 GCA_037177395.1 Alpinia galanga
CTTCCTAAACTAGTTAGACCAAGGTTTGATTCCTAAGTAAATTAAGTGTATAAATTCTTTAGTTGGCTTTGTCTAAGAATGTGGTCATTGTTCAGATCAAAGAAGGCCTCTATGCCTCGCCACAACATGAAAGTCGTCTCTTGAATTATTCACTTAATTAACCTTAGAATTAAACTTGAATATAACACAAGGTTAATTAACTATCAAATCATTAAAATCGTAACTAAGTAAAATTGAACAACTTCTCACAAAATACCTATAGGTATACCTACTTGATCATATAAAATGGGTGAGATGATAATGACTATCAAACTGAAAATATTTTTGAAAATCCTTTCAAAATATATGAATAGTCATTTTCTTAAAAACTATTTTTAAATATTCATTGATTGTTGTGTGCAATTATATGTAATTTTTAAAACTCATATTATGATTGATTAACTATATCCTTAGGTCAACCGTAGATTCCTAAATCCTCTAGATACTTAGGAAAGTCTTCCTTGTGGTTAGCAAGGATGTCCTAAGAATATGTTAAGTTAAGGGAGAGGGCTTGATTGACCAAGACCCTCTAGACACTTAGATAAGCCTTTTTTGTAGTTAACAAGAATGACCTAAGAGTGTGTCAAGGTAAGAGAGAGGTTAAGTTAATTTTAGACTTCTAAACCCTCTAGACATTTAGGTAAGTCTTTCTTGCGGTTAATAAGGATGTTCAAAAAGCATGTCAGATTTAGGGGGAGGTTCTAATTGAAAGATCAATATTTATAAAGTTTTTTTAAAAATATTTTAAAAAATCTTGATTTGAAAAATATTATTTCTTAAGTATATAATCTTTCTAAAAAATTAAAGTCATTGTTAGTGCATGAGTTTGATGTATGCCAAAGGGGAGAGAAGACTTAAGTTAGACAAACTTAATATCACTGGCTACCTCTATTTTGGCAATAATATATCTAGTTAATTACCTCGAGTTTGAAATAAGACCTATTATAATTTTAAAAGTAAAGGACAAATGCTTGGATTCTTGCTACTTCATTACTTGAAATATAATTTCTAAGTATTGAATTTATCCTACGTCATGCTTTAAGTATTGAATTCTTATTTTAAATTCATGCTATTTTATTCATTAAATTTTTTTAAAGTCATGCTCAAAGTATTTTTGTACTTGAAAAGCAATTTTTGAAATTTTAAGTATAAGATTGATACTAAGTTATTTTTGAAATTAAAAACTTTGTTACTTTATGCTTTAAGTTATAAAATTTTATATTAAAAAACCTTCAAGTATTGAACTTAAAAAAAATTACTTTTTAAGCTCAAGTATTGAACTTGAAAAACACTTCTTAAAAACTTAAATGTTGAACTATCATGTTATTTAACTTTAAATTTTTTTTAAGTGTTTTAAATTCAAAAATATTTTTTAAAACTTTAAGTACACTTTGAACTTGAAAAATACTCGTGTTGTACTTTCATGATCTAAATATTTTTGAAAAACACTTAAGATTTCAGCAATACTCTTTAAGCGATATATAGCAAAGGGGAAGAGTAAAAAGTTAAATCAAAATATTTGTATTTATTTACTTAACTTTGAAAATTATTTTTGAAAACTCAGTATATATTAATGGGGAGATATTATTAAGAGAGAGTTTTTGAAAACATATTGTTTAATGCATCTTTATTATTTAATGCTTTTTTCATTTAACTTTAAATGGTGTTGTCATAGATTAAAAAGAGGGAGATTATTAGTGCAGGGGCACTAGATAATCAAACCTAAATTTTGATTATGGCTAAGATTCAAAGTTAAGTTTATTTGTGATCTCATATTTTGCTAAGTGTGCAAAATCGAGCTAGGATCAGGTGTTAGCCAGAACGTCCAGCAAGGTAAGCATGGTAATCTTGCCCTCCGAACCTGCTCCAACATGTGACGACGTTACTCCGGCCGAGCTTTCTCCTTCTACTCCTTTAGTCGGTATATATGTTCAAAGTTTTTATTAGTTTATTTGTACTTCAATTATAAGGAGCGGTAAGATTATTACCGTCTCTTTCATCTTGTAAAGTTTCGCGTCTCTTACCTCCAACGAGGAAGAGACTTTTATAGTGAATTACCGTTCGTAGGTGATCTCGAATCGTGGGCCTTGGACTAGCAGTCATTGGATGTGAACCAAGTAAAAACAAACCGAGTCATTTCATTTTCCGTTGGTTTATTTGTGTCTTTACTCCATGCCTTTAAAAGAAAAAAAGTAGCTTTTAAAAACGCTATTCACCCCCCCCTCTAACGTTCTTTCGGTCCTCAGTTTAGACCATATCCAAAGCTACTTATAGACCAACTTTACAAAGTGGGCAGATTGTTAGATCCAGTATAACAGATACCAAAAATTGCAAAATCAAGTGCAACCACCTTTCAGCCTCAAACCTAATGGTAATTTCAGCACCAAACAGACCTCACATTATCTTCGTATAAGTCATGGTTTAAAAATTCATACCATGCAGCGCGAAACAGTGAAAATATATTCTGATAATTATCAAAACTCAATGCTACTTGGCACAACAATGCAAGATTTAAAATTTCGAGCAGTACTGCAGTTTTGATTTATGAATCAAACTATATGGTTTTGATATCTTATTGTACTGTGTTAATACGATTTCAGTAAAAAATTTTAATATATAATATATCAATTAAAAATATTTTATTAATATTTGATTGTTATAAATGCTTATATTTGAGATGTTGAATGTTGAGTTCAAGTTTTGATATTTGATCCTTATTAATCTTTTGCAACAATTGTTAAATGGATAAATTTAAAATCTATATTTTTATTATTATTGTATATAATTAAATATTCTTAATTATAATTTTATTACAGAAGCATCAAATTCAAGAACATTTACAATGGTAACAAAGATTGATCTTTAAATTTATTGTAAAGGCATCAAGACCACAAACTAGCATTTACAATATCTTCAGTTTGAAGTTTTATTTCAAAAGTATTAAGTCCGAAACCTTACATTTATAATGGTCATGAAGATTGAACTTCGGTTTCAACATCTTAAATATACTTGGATGATTTTCAAAATTGATATGTTATATTTATTTGAAAACTTTAAATTATTCATGGATTAGTGTAATTATTATATTTTGAGAATATGTAGAAGGATTGGTTAAATTTTCTATTATATAGTAAAAGAATAAAGGGATGATCACTCATATATTGAGTATATCAATATGTGATAATTCTTAGATGATGACTCTAATTCTTGATCTCTATTGACATCACAAAAGTTAGAACAAACAAAATCTTATATTTTAACTTATTTAAAAATTGTATATTTTAAATAATTTTAAAAAATTAAATAATTAATCGAGTTAAATTAAACTAATATTTTAAAAATTAAAATTAAGTAAAAGCCGATTTAGCATTAACTAGAGTCTAGACATGTTGACATGGTGATTAGGATCAAGTAGGTTCAAATTGAATTAAATGTATTTTGATTAATTTAAAATTAAAATAAATTTATTTGTAGAATAATTTAGTTCAATCATAGTACTATTTTGAAATTATATTACATTTAATTTTTCGTTTCTATCTTTCCTAGCAATTTGTCCCCTCTATCCTTAACGAGGTAGCTTTCCTGAGATAATTTTTTCTCCCATAGCTATTGTGTTTGCCCATTTGAACGGGTGGAGAAAAAGAAATTAGCAAAGGAAAAAAAAAAACTCCATTCTTAAAAAGTTTCTCTTCCATGTGAGGAGGAAAAAAAACAAAAGGGAAAGGGAAAGGAAAAAAGAATTAAGAAGGAAAAGAATTAACGATTTCAAAAAAATTAAGAAAAGAGAAATAAACAGTACAATAAAATGAAAAAAAATGCCACAACAAGAGCGCGATCTCGCGTTAGCCTTCACCAAACCTCACACAGCCATAGGAACTCACAGTGGCTTCACACGAAGCCTCACTGCCTCGCAAAGACCTAGAAGTCAAGCGAGGCTCGCAATGACCATCGCAAGTACTCACGGCGACCTCACACGAAGTCACGTTGCCTTGCAAAGGCCTCACAGCCAAGCGAGGCCACCATGAGAGACCTCGTAGCTCCGCCCAATCATTACTCGTGCCGAAGTCGATGTCATACCAGCCAGCGAGCAAAACAATAAACTCCACCCATGCCAATCAAAATAGTTTGATATTTTAAACACTGCATCAATATCTCCTTTTTCTGTTTTATCTCTTTCCTCCTCCAACCTCCAATTTACCACCGGCATTATGCACCAACATATCAAAATGATACTGAAATAGTAACATTCCAATCAAAAACTAAAACTTTAGCATGGCTCAAAATTTCCTTCTTTAATAATTAATTTTATTTGATTAATTGGTAAATTTAATTTCTTTTATTTAATTGGTCTCATAAAATTTCACACTTACCATTTACCATTCATTATTTCCTTATTTAGTTTGAACATCAACCATTAAAAAAAGGATAGTTATACTTTTTCTACTTGCACCTTAGTTCATTTGTCATCATCTATCATTGTAGTTTAATTTATTACATTGCTTAGTTCATACACATCGTTTCTTATCAGTATGCTTTGTTCTTCCTAATAAGACGGGACACTGTAAATATCACTAGATACATAAGAGATAAGAGACGTGAACCTAGCTGTCCAAATGAAGAAGAGCTACAATTCTAAAAGCTAGATCTGACCAAACAATAACTTTAATAAATATTACTTTTTATACACATGTAGCTCACCTCAGCCTATGCTTCATTATTCTCTATTTGTGAATCTAATTTGAAGACAACATTCATAGCCTCTAATTCACTCATAATAAAGGGATTTTTAATTCATCTAAAGAATAAAGCTTTAAAAGGTATTCAGCAACTCAAACCTAAAAAGGCCCTCACATAAAATTTAAGAAATGCCATTTAACGACACCTTATATGAAACCTTGATGACGAGTGACTTTAGATGACTTCCACTGTAATTCATCTATAGAATAATCAAATATGATTAGATTCATAGGTTATAACTCTTTGATATTACCAAGAGAAGCCAAAGAAGAAATTAACCAAAACAAACATAAGAAAATAGAAATGTAAGATATCAATCTTGAAATCAAGAAATCAAATCAACCTTTAATTGGTATAATGCCCTTTTAAAGATAATGATGCCATGAAAGTCCTGTCTAATTAGTTTCCTATCTCCTATTTGTTGCCCTATAGAGATTCTAACTATGTTGATCAGAGAGACACATTGATGCTAAGAACAAAATTATATTGAAAAATGATATCATGAAGTATTTATTATTATGGTAAACTTTTATCAAACATTTACCGACTTAAATTTTCTATATTATCTCTCTTATAAAATGTGGAACCGCCACATTAGCGGCTCCCTATGATTGCCCCTAACTTGTGGAAGGAGTAAATCAGGATCCTAGTTGATTAGTGCAAGGTGGGGGACACTTGATAGTAGGGCGGTGAACTCCCTGAGAATCGACTTCTATCCTCTACAGATTTGTGCTGACAAACTGAGTTAGCTCTGGGGGCTTGAAGTTGTCTTATACTAGATGCTATGTTATCTCTGCTTGTTTTCTAAGGTAAGTAGGAGGACCCTTTTATAGAAGCGTGCAGGCTTCGGACTCCAATTATTTTTACAATACAACATAGGTCCAAAAGGACCAAGGGATAAGGCTGCTAGCTTGGAAGATAAGTATGCAGTAAATGCATCGACACATTATGGTGGTGGGATACACTTTCTTTTAGTCTTCGGCTGCATTTTTGTGATTCTTCTCTAACGATGACGTGGTAGACATGGTCCAATGGCGAACTGTGTTGGTCCCCATCTTTTTGTTGTTAATATTGGATCAGGCTATTATGTTCTGTTTTAAAAGAAAATGGACAAAAAATGCAACCTTCATTTTCTGTGGCCAAAAAATTTTTTCGGTGAAAGTTTTTTCCGCCAAAAAAGTCTTTAGTATATTTTTGATCGTTCAAATCCAATAGGTGTCCTTGCACCGACACTCTCTAATGCTTGAGCTAGGTTTCCCTTGAAAGGTTAGGAACCCATTCAGTGTCTGGTTCAATATCAATTCTTATTAAGTGTCAAGCAGGCTCAATTTTCAAATTGATCCATTCGGATGGAGAACTTATTATATACATGAATACTGAAGTTATTAGCTTTCCTAAACATCTGTTAAGCACATGGCTTAAAGTATGGGGAAAATCTTTCATGCTGTCCAGTTGGTTGATCCATAAAGTATTAAGAAAACCATGATCCATTAGAGAAAAGGGTGTTTATAAGTAACCTATGATAAGTTGCTGAGAGAGCTCCTTTATGCAATTTCTCTAGAAATTTCCATAAAATATAGAAATTTCTATAAGTAGAATTTTCTACCATTCTTTGAATTTGGTGTTGGATCTCTTTAGGTAGTTGGGTTAAGTTGGTTTTTTGAGAAGTAGAGTTGTCTAAAGATATAATTTCTTTAGACTTTCTTTTGATTATACTGGCCTCAGCTATGGTTGGTAAATCATATTGAGTAGTATAGTCTTGTTCTTCTGAATCAATGTCCTCAATTACAGTCAGATGACCATATTGGAAAGTGAGAACAAAAGTTTCGTGTACTATGCTACCCTTTTGAAATATTTGTTAGATTAAAGTCATAGGCGCTTTTGCTTGCCTGCTAAATTTTAACTTTTGTAACTAGGTTCAATTGTCATAAAGCTAGTTGACTACGTATCTTCTGAGGGTAAAGCTAGTTGACTACGTATCTTCTGAGGGTCTAAGTTAGTTATTTCTAAGTTTATGAGATTTAAGTTATCATTTTCTATTTTTTCATTTTGGGAAGTGGATGTATGATATCCAATAAACCTTACATTTAGACTTCCATTCTGATTCTTGTACCATATTGAATTAGTAGGTTGAAGTGTCTGATCCGACTCTTCTAGAATAATGGTTCATTCTAGTTCTGCCAGTGTTTCTGAGTTAAAGTCTCAAGGTTTAAGAAATTTAATTCTTTTGGAACTAAGACTTTCAATAATATCATTAATCTACACCTTGAAATTTATTTATAATCCCACTTGCGATCGCGATTCCGTTGTTAATTGCGATTGTGATTCTATCGCCGTTCGCGATTGTGATTATGCCGCCGATCACAATTCCGCCTTTGATCACAAATCCTTAACCAATTGCGATTGCGATTGTGATTTCGATTTTGTTGCCGATCGCATTCACGATTTTACTGTCGATCGTGATTGCCTTGCTGCCAAGTGTGCCAATGCCAGTCCTGTGTCGGAACAGTAAAAACCGTTCGTTTTGGACGACACGGCTCAACATTTCAAACCATACTTGAAAATTCTTTGGAATTGACTCATCTTGAATCTCTATGATAAAAGGGGTTCAAACATGTGTGTTGGCTGTAGTTCTTTCCATGGTGCATCATCATCAGCCCACCTTGATCCAACTTTTATCGCCATCTCTTGCTCCTGTTGTTTGCCTCTTTTCATCTGATTCATACATTCCAGTAGATCATCCAATGCTATGGTCCTTCTACCGAGAGATTATCTCTTTGATCAACTAGTCATAAATCTTAAGTGTGAGTTCATAAGCTATTTTGTTTTTTACAACCAACGTTTTAGGAGGCCAAGCTAAAACGCCTAGTGTCACTTTCGGTTTTGGAACATGTCTTTTCGGTTGGTTTTGGAGTTCTCGGTTGGTTTTAGGAGTTCCAGTAGATCATCAAAAGGATTTTTACAACCAACCGAAACTGGCGGTTTTGGAACCATGGTCACCCCTAGTGTCACTTTCGGTTGGTTTTGTAGCCTGTGTCCATGTCTCTTGGTTGCACTTGGTGTCCAGTTTCTCCTGTCTCAAGCGTCTGCGTTGGTAGTTCTCTGCAACATGTCTTTTCATCATTTATAAGCACATTGGCTAATTTTATTCATTATTACTTAACCACGATGTTTATACTCAACTATATTTATGGTTGTGCAATACTATTTCTCCATTTGTTATTAAGGTTATTCTTAACTCAGCTGCTCCTTGAAAAGGCATTTAAACGTTTAGATAATGCAACTGCATATGGGTAAAACTATAAGTTAACTATTACTACCTGTCTCAGTTTCATTTTCAAGTATTGTCAAATGAGATTAGCATTTGTGACGTTTGTTTGTTTTGGGCAGATTGCTGGGTTATGTCAAGCATTTAATGACATTCTTGATGATTTGACAAGCAAGGGCATATCGGTTCCGGTCTGAAATAA
The DNA here is from genome assembly GCA_037177395.1 of Alpinia galanga. Taxonomy (NCBI): domain Eukaryota; kingdom Viridiplantae; phylum Streptophyta; class Magnoliopsida; order Zingiberales; family Zingiberaceae; genus Alpinia; species Alpinia galanga. Next base: position 5,143,130 of record JBAMHZ010000031.1, read on the forward strand.
ATTTATGCCTGGGAAATTCACAAATACATATGATCGGGTCGTCTTTCCTGTGAGTGGAACAAACTACTGCCATCAACTCGTATGATCGGCAACAAATTTCAGGGAGGGTTCCTTCAAAACATTAGTGAAATGTTAATTTGGTTTATTGGTATTTTGTGTCTTTTTTTTTTTTGGAAAACTAAAAATTCACTTCTTTTATTTTGTTCTCGATTATAATGAAAGGATAAATGAAAAAAAAAGGTATGATTTTCTGGTAAGAGCATTTGCTGCAGCTAACGCTGCCGCGTTTCTTGTGTGGGAGTGAAAAAAATGGTAGGAAAAATAATTTGGTTTCATCGCTTAGGAGAGACGAAAAGTGACAAGTGAGGGGGAAGCATCATAAAATTTCATAGTCTACGACGTCTTCTCTAAAAGCTTTTTGTGCTTGTCTTGGGAAAATGAGTGCTCCCGTCAAATTTTCCCCCACAATGTAACGGTAAGGTTGATAGACGATGGGCGAAAAGGATGAACATCCTCTCTTGAACTCTTTGTGGGGTTTCATCTTCTTGACTGCCCTTGCTCCTCTGTCTACCAGGTAGAATTCATCCTTGGAGGAGCAATTGATGGACGTTAAATGGAGTTTAGACAGTTGAGGGAACACCTGCAGAGTTGCTTCAATACATGCTGCTTTTAGGGTGTGGGTGATTCAACAGATGAACTGTTTACCTAGGTTACAATTAAGGAGGAATTCCACTTATATGGATTGATTTTGGTGTTCAATTGTGCTTCAAAAATTTAGAGGATGTTAACTTCTCTATGTAATTGCAGGAAAATTTCCCTTTCCCCTGTATCTTTGTGGGCATTGGCTCGAGTGTATTTGTGGTTGTTCAACATGGGCATGAGGCTTATCAATAATGGCCTGAGTGGCATGGTGAGCTTGATGAGGGTTCAAGTGACATGCAAGGTCAGCCAAGCTTAAGTGTCTTTGGTTATGGCTTAGGTGTGGTTTTAAGAAGCTGATGAAGGTTTGGCCTGCAGTTGAGTGGTTGATGAGGTCTATGGCTTGACGGAGGGTTTAGGTGACAGATATAGGCTATCCAATACATGTGCCATTGGCTATGGCTTAGGTGTGGTTGTGGGAGGTTGATGAAGGTTTGGTCTGTAGTTGCGGGTTTGATGAGTTCTATGGGCATTGTGATGTTGAGGTATGTTTGTGGCTATTCAACTTAGCCATGGGCTTATCAATAATAGCTTCAGAGCTGTTAGGGGGAGATTATGAGGGTTCAAGTGACATGCGAGGATAGCCAACAAGTGTCATCGGCTATGGCTTAGGGGTGATTGTGGTAAGGATGAAGGTTTGCTCCATGGTTGAGCGGTTGATGAGGTCTATGGCTTGATGAGGGTTCAGGTGAAACCAACTAAAGCACGTGCCTATGGCGTAGAAGGGGTTGTAGAAGGTTGATGAAGGTTTTGTTCGTTGTGGAAGGGTTGATGAGATTTGTGAGCACAGTGAGGTTAAGGAGCAAATGCGGGTGAAGGCGAAGCCAAGGGGATATTGTTGTCAATTTTCTTTTACCCATTACCTCTTACCCTTCCTCTTTCTTTTACTCATATCAACATTGTTGATGAAGATTTTGTCCCTATTTGAGGGGTTGACGAGGTCTATGGGCATCATGAGGTGGGGGATCGATAATGTGGGTGAAGGGAAGTCAAGGGATAAGATACTTTTGTCACTATTTTTTACTTGTTACCTCTCATCCTTCCTTTTTCTTTTACTCGTGTGAACATTGTTGGAGCTTCCCCAGCCTTCTCTACTTTTCCTAATCACATCCTAACCCTCCCTCACTCAACTTACTAATCCTTCTTCCTCTCCTCTTCCACAGGCATCGCTATTGCACATCTTACCCATTGCCTATGCCTCTTCCATCTATATGTGATGCCATAGTAGTCATTGGTATCCCTTCTCCCTTTCTGTAGCTTTCTTTCTCTTGCACATTTTGCTTGTGTAGTAGTCTTCACTTGTTGAGCATTCATTGCCAGTGCCAAGTGGAGTAGGTTGTTGTGCATCACATCCCCCTTTATTTTTCCTTCACTTTTTCCCAATTTCTTGTTAGTGCAATTGTTACCTAATGGTTTAAGTTAAGTTTGTCTGTATTTTTTATGTGTGCGTGAAGCCATGTAGGGAGGCTTGATGGCTCAAGTGTAGGTATTACAACATCTTTAAATTGATTATATGAATTGAAATGCAATAAACGAAAGAAATAAGAAGGAGAAAATGACTTACATCATCTTTTAACTTTGTAGGCGGATCGTCGGAAATCAGTGAGGGAAAAGGACCTGTTGTCTGAGGAATGATCACTCGGAAGGCTCCCGTTAGATCACAAACCAAATCCAGCTGCGTCTTGGTGTTCCCGATCCCTCTTCTCTCAAATCTCTCCGGCAACAATTCGGTTTCTCTGAATTCACTCTGGCAGCCTGACGGCACAACTCTCTCGCCTCTTCCCACAACCTCTTATCACTTGGGCGGATTGATATATAGGAGAGCTTGGGCAGATCATGGGCCATGATCT
>JBAMHZ010000031.1:5155961-5167535 GCA_037177395.1 Alpinia galanga
TTGCATTACTAAATCAAACAATATAAATTATATTTTATTTCCCATAACTTTAGTTATATGATTACTTAATCACATAACTAAAGTTATGCATAATAACTTAAACCAAACGCATCCTAAATATAAATTCTCAAGTAAATAAAAATAATTCAAATCATTACTTGCTGAAAAGTGTTGCTTGTTTCTCTCATACAAGTACACAATAAAAATATGAATTAAAAAGAATTAACATCATGACATCAATATTAAGTATGCTTTGAAAACTCATTGCTAATCCAAGATCCATGATATGTCTAATGTGTCATCTTCAAATATTCTAAAAAAAAATAAACCAACGCTTCACAAGAAGTATTGAAGCAAGCCTATTACAATCCTAACCTTGAGATGTTCACTGATACTGTCACATTTTCATTTCATATTACAAAGCTAGAAGATAGAAATAGTCAACCAAAGTCAACAGGATTGCCTTAAGTGTTCAAGCCCAGATGCAAGAATAGGCTAGAGCAGTTCGCATCAATCATAGTTAAACTGAGGCACCCATGGGGAAGCCAGACGATCTCGAATGAGATGACTTAGCTGCCGAGCAAATTCCAAAGCAGAGGCAACTTCACTTAATCAACAGGCAAACTCCCGAGCTGAGGTAGATCAGCTCAGCCGACAGGTAGGCTCCCGAGTTGAGGCAGCTCAGCTCGATGACAGGCAGGCTCCCGAGCTGAGGTAGATTAGCTCGGTCGCCAAGCAGATTCCCGAGCTGAGGCAGCTCAGCTCGGTCGACAGGCCAACTCCTAAGCCAAGGCAGATCAGCTCGGCTACCAATCAGATTCCCAAGCTAAGGCACCTCAGCTCGGTTGACATACCAACTCCCGAGCCAAGGTAAATCAGCTCGGTCGGCAGGCAGATCCCCGAGCAGAGGCAGATCAGTTTGGTCGGCAGGTAGATTCCCAAGTTAAGGCAGATCAGCTCGGTCACCAGGCAAACTCCCGAGCTAAGACACATCAGCTATGTCATTAAGCAGACCCTTGAGTCCAATAAGACTACTCGACATTTTGGGAAAGCTTATGTCCTTCTCAACAAGAGCCCCCACAAAAGATTCCTTCCCTTAAATGGTTAGAGGCTAATGCATACGAGATTGTTATAGGATGAAAAGGACTAGTGCCCACGACGATAGCCCGTGGACACCTCATACCATAATAGGAAAGATGTCTTTCTCTAACAGCCTGACAAGGGCACCTCGCTCCATCATTCATCCTCCCCATGACGTCTTCAACCTCTCACGCCTGGCCATCTGGCACCCACACGATGCCCTCAACTCCTCAGGCATCTCCATGTCAGAAGTAGGCATCTACATGTCAGAGGAGGGAGATGATCGTCAGGGGGAAAAGAGGCGGAGAAAAAGATTCCTCTCCATAGCTATAAAAGGAGAGGAAAGTCAACCAACAACCAAGCCTTATCCCACTAGGTGGGGTCGGCTATATGGATCCTTCTACGCTATTGAGCTCTATCTCCCACTATATCATCATTTATATTTAAATTTTATTTTGTTTTATTGTTGCTAACCAACTCTTTTTTGGTTTCCCTCTTCCATGTTTGATGTGTGTATTTGTCATGGTTTCACATCGCCTAATTGAAGCATTTATTGGTCGTCTAAATACATGTCCATACCATTTTAAACGTGTTTTTCGGAGTTTTCCCTCAATAAATGTAACTCCAACTTTCTTTCTAATGTTCTCAGTTCTTATTCTGTCCATCCTCGTATGTCCGCACATCCATTTTAACATCTTCATTTCTGTAACTTTCATCTTCTGCTCATGTGCTCGAGTCGCAGGCCAACATTCAATTCTATATAACATAACAGGTCTAATTATGTTTATAGTTTCTTTTTCCACTACTATCTTGAGTGTTATAATTCTATCCCCTTTCTAATAATGACTACAATTTCATCCTTTAACGAACTATCTACAATAATATCCACTTCATTTTTTGCTTTACTCTTTCCCGTGTACCATAATTTAAAATCCAAATTCTCTATTATTTTTTCTTTCCCACCTATCTATTTTATTTTTTGTACACACAAAATACTAATTCTTTTCTAAGCATTGTATCGACTACCTCCATTGTTTTATTTGTGAGAGTTCCTATATTCCATGTTCTAAATTTTAGATTATTAGTTTTCCTATAATATTTGTTCGTACCAACCTATGGTGTGAGAACTCTTGCTTATTTAACACTACACCAAAGTTCTCATGGGGATGTAGTGGTCCTTGTTGAGACGTTACAGTCGGACTCTGTAACACGAACTCTTACATATTTATTACTACATCCGAGTTCTGGAGATGTAACAGTCCCTGCTGAGACGTTATAATTAGAATTTTGGTACGGCTCAAAAATTTAAACTTTGATTCTTTCTATGATTGATAATGTAGCTCTGGAGTATTATAGAAAAATCTATTTTTAATTAATTGGAAGTCAAACTTGTTATAAGGCTAAAGCCCCTTTAAATGTAGGTGCAAAATGGGAAAGAGGCAAGTTGTCATTTGTTAATTCAATGTTGCAAGTCTTAGGACCCTTACAGACTACAAAGCTGATACTCCCATAAAGCCTATGGGGAATGGGGGTAAAGAAGAATACACAAAATTTGAGCTTGAGAGAAGGAACTATAAGAGTTCAAAAGAAAGGAATGGATCACGTACGAGCTGAGGTAGTTCAACTGAATCAAAAACTAAAACTACCATCATGCCATCATGGAGGATTAAACAATTTCCTTTTTAATGGTAGTTGAAGAAAGACTTATCCTTGAGAAGATCAAAATTAGGGTATACTCGCAGCAAATTATGTAGCAGATAGGTGATAGGATGGGGGTTTCGTCACAATAGGCACCTTATTAAATACTTGCACAAAATTAGAGGGAGATATTTCTCGATACATAGTCTTTCTTGAAAAGAAATATTTAAGTGCAACTGATGGTGGAAAGAAGATTGAGCTTAAAGAGGTTCAAGTCATAAATTGAAGCATTTGTTGAGGAACATATTGCGGAACAATCATAAGATGCTGTGACAATTGTGTTACCTAAGATACAAGGACTATGTAGGCCTTGTTTGGTAAGTGGGATTGTTATCACTTTCTTAGTATTGTATGATGATGGCATATTGGTTATTAAGATCTAGAAGAGACAAACTACATACTAGGCTTAATGATCTATATGGATAGATTCTAGAGGTTTGAGAATCTCCCAAAATCCCTATACTGACGTGGTAAAGATGTTTAGTCTAGAAGATTCCAAGAGAGAATTGTTTCCCATGTCATTTTATGATATTACTCTGGAGACATTTGTTCAAAAATGAGTTGAGAGTGAAAGAATGAGTAGATCCCATATTTTTTGGCAATAAAATGGATCATGTAATGATTTATATGTGGTTTGATGTTTCATATGCTTTGAACATTCAGTTCGTGAGCTGAAATGAAAATGCAAAAGATTCAAAAGACAATAATAAGATTATTCTTGAATCGACCATGCAAATTCAATCTATGAATTAGACAAATTTTTTATTCATGGAAAATGAAATTAAAGATCTTGCTGATAAGACAATCAAATCATGAATCAAATTGAAAAAATTGCAAAAGAAAAGAAAAGAAAATAAAAAATTCCAGCCTATGATGATAAGAGACCAGAATTACCGAGACATTTGGCTCCACTGTAGATTCTTATTGTTTTATATATAAACTTTGCTTCAACTGTACATATGAAAACTAGTAATGTACAATAAACATAGGCAGATAAATGAGGGAAGGAACAATAATTCTAACAGTCTTGAACTGGCAGAAAATAGGAATTTTATTTTATTTCTTCTTTAGTGAAATTATAGCATTTTGAATAATTAACAACTGATGAAAATCATGAAAATTGCCCCTTTGGGATATTTACCTAAGACAAGTTATTGTTGAATTTTATTATCACGTAATATTTACCTATGTTGTTTTGGATACCTCAACCGTAAGATTGCTCATCATAAATATTAAACAATATGTTAATTTTCTCTCTATAAGAATTTGATTGAAAAAAATTGCCTCTCTTTATTGCTGCCAATTTCTTGCTGAAATGGTAGTGATCTCCTAATCCTCGTGATTGTTTTTTTTTCCTTCTTTATGTTTCGTAGGTTCGTCTCAAGCGTGATTACCTGGATCGCCAGGCTCTTTCTGAGAAAAAAAGAGCCAAGGTAAATATACTGTTAGAGCTTATTCAAGTACCTTAAAATTTTCCTGCATTTTTCCGCAATGTATGTCTTTTTGTTGGTATGTGGTAGTTGGATTAATTGGAAGGTAGGCCAAAGAATTCACTAAAGATTAGTGTCATATCAAGTCATGTTTGACCCAATATTAAGGATTGAGAAAAAGAAGTTCAGCAGAGATTCTTCTTATAGTCTGCGATACCTTCATAAACCCATATCCATATCTGGCACCTAACATTGAGTTAGAAACTAAAACTTCCCTTGATCACATGTAAAAACTTTTAAAAACAGCCTTGTAGATGGATCCAGGCCTGACTCTGATACTCATGCCAGGGAAAATAGCTTACAATAATATCAGTTTGATTTGTTTATACTATCTTGCAGGTTCTCACTGGGGAGGAGTGGTATGTCCAGCAAGCTGCCAGGGCTGTGAATCAGGCAGTTGGCCGTGTCATTAGACATCGCCATGACTATGGGGCAATCATTTTTTGTGATCAAAGGTACGCTTTGGCTCATATTTTTCTTGAAGTTTATTTGGTTCCTAATTCAACTATGTAAAATCTAAAATAATTGTGAGTCATAAACCATATATGCGCCTTGGTGTGGGTGTCACATCAATAATATCTTCATGGTGCACTGTTTGGTTCACATAATGAAATCTATATGAAATGAAATAACAATTCTTTGTGCATGAAACTGACAAGAAACCCAGGGCTGTGAATTAGGTTGTTGGCTGGGTCATTAGACATGGGGTCATGACTATGAGGTGTGAAGATACTTTTAACCTCATTTTTCTGAAAGTTTATTTTGGTTCCTGATTTAATTATGTAAGCTTAAGCTGTTGTTTATGCCATGACTCAAAGGTGTGCCTTAGTAGAGGATTGCTTCTTATTGGTAGCTTATTTTATAGTGTGTTTGGTTCACAGAATATACTTTATAGGAATTAAATAATTATTTCTAGTGTGTCAAATTGACAAAGAATTCACTAGGGCTACTTGCTAATTTGGTTTATTGAATCAAATCGATACTTGATTTGATTTTTATGTTTGGTTTATAAGAATGTGATAAGTAATTAGTTTCCACAATTATAAAATATCCTTATTATATAATAAGTATCTTCTTGTGCTCACACATCTCACATGACCCACCTTGCCTAGTTCAACTAATGATCTTGCCTCAACTTGACCAATTAACTTGGCTGATTAGGCTGACCGACATGACTTGTTCAATTGCCTCATATAACTCATCTAGACCATTAGATGTGAGTGATGCTCTTGGCTTTCTAATCCATTAGACTTGACTAACTTGCCCAGTCCGTTCAATTGTCCAACCCACTTTGCTCTTCCTTAATATACATTTTTGGGGAATTGAATAGACTAAGAATATCTATCCTTTGGAGTTGAATATATGAGTAATAACTGATCTTGGAATGGAGGAAATGATAAGGGAGTTTAGTTCTGTGTGTATAAGTTTTCTGAGTTCTTTTCACAACCAAATATATAAATTCTTATTCCATGAGAGCATATGAGAACTATTCTATTGGTGCAATTTGGCCCTAAGTGATTGAGTTCGATCAATTGAGAGGTACTTATAGTGACTAATATATTGTGGAGATTGTTGGTACAATCACACACTAGTGATGGAGTTAATGTTTGGGGAAAGGTTTAAGTTAGACGTATATAGATATAGTTTGTCAAGTGTGTAAGTGCAGGTTAATTGATAAAGATATTGCAAGTGCAATGGATGAACTCCAACTGAGTCACGTTCATTGGAAACTTGGCAATTGGGGAAGTTGAAGTAGGTTGAGGATTGAATACTTGACAAATGGAAGTCCAAGAGGTCAATAGCGATGGAATGTTTGGCAGTTGGAAATCTTGGTATGTTAAGGCTGGCCGAATGCTTGATAGATTAGGAAATGTTAGAGGTTCAGCATGGAAGATTTGAAAGTGAGGCTTCTTGGCAAATGAAGTAGATTTGAAGGGGAGGCCTCTTAGCAGGTAACTTCTTATGAGTTGTGAGAGTTGATTAAGCTATAATTTGGGTTTAGGTAGAACTTTACATAGGCAAATAGGCTCAACTTTAAAATTAGTTGTAGTTGATAATCTAGTCGATTGAAAGTTGAGTTCAGTTGACTCGTATATGAATTGACTCGATGATTAATATTTTTGTTTGGTGTTAAATAGATTAGGAAGTCAACTGAGATGAATGAAGTCAGTTGAGATTGAGGCCATTAGATGGCTTATGTGATACAATGATGGTTCAGTCTACTTTTTGAAGTGAATTGAGTCTACTGATGTATCTATTGCTTTGCAACATACATGATATTGGCTTCAATTGAATAAAGTGAGAATTCATTATCTTTGTGTAGAACTAAGTTGAAGTGAAGCTGAGTTGAAGGTTGTAAATATGGGACCAAGTGGAACTCATGAATACTAATGAAACTACTCGTTCTTAACTTGCAAAGCTCCCTTGTTTTTTCATAGCTTTATTTTTGTTGTCTTAGCTTAAGTTTTTTACCTTCATTCTTCATACTTGTGAATTATTTTTTCTTGTGCTTGTTGCTATCTCTTTTCTAAGAAGAAGAATCTGAAAGGATCTGAGGATCGACAAGTCATAAGCTGTGGAGTAGGAATCTCAAAGTGTTAGTGAGCGATTGTTATTGTTTCTTGTTGTTGTCTTTATATTTCATTGTGCAACTAACATTAACACCGGTATTGAAGGTTGCAATTTTAGTTTAGGTTATTCACCCCCAATAGCCTTAGTTCAATCCTACACGTATAGCTATTCCTATGAACCAAATAAAACATCAATATTTATTCTTGAGCACCCTATAAATTTTCTTACCTCATGAGCATATCTTCTTTTTAAACTATTCTCATTTTTAAGGTGCGTAAAGCATCAAGGCTTGCATGAATTTTTGAGGGGAGACTGGAGATAGAGCCACCAGCTTGTAGATCCCTCTGTGACCTTGTTGACAAGTATTTTAGCGGCCCTTATGTTAGTTTCAGAAATACATATGCAAATTCATGAGACAGGATAGCAGATTATGTAATAAAGTTGAGTTTGACTGAATGATAAATTTTAACTATTTATTACCTTCTCTTAATTGTTATTAAAATTTTCATCTTGGTGTGGCTTCTTTGTTTGTTTCTTTATGAGAACCATGGAGGTGCAAGTCTATGGAGTTCAAAATTTTCATTTTCACTAACTGAAATATCAATTGAGACAGTAATTTCCTTCCAAGAGATGTTAAGTAGTTTTTTTTAATATATATTTCTGAGATTGAAAATCTAGATGGGTAAATGGCCTCTAGGGATGGACATGTAAAACTGAAAACCAACAAACAAACATGGAATTTTTGGCATTCTTTTTTATTTAATTTGGTTATTAATTATTGTAAACTAAAAAAAAACAAAATGGAAAATATATTTACTGTGTTATGTTCAGGTGAACAATAATATATCCCCAGGTATAAATAATTTTAAGAGTAAATTGTGCATATTTGCATGGTTTAAAGTAGAATTCCATTTTGGTTGATGTGGCCAAACATATCATTCTGCTCCTAAGTAAAAATTGAAACAATACCTGAAGTATTAATTCCTTGTTATTGATTGCCAACTACATGTCACTCATTGCTAATGTCTCCCTTGATTGCCAATAACTTGTGGCCATTCATCACTGACTTAGCCTAACTCTTACATGCTTGGAAAGGAGGGGAACTTTTCTTTGTTCCTGCCTTTTAGTTCTAGTGGGAGATGGGATGCATTCAGGTAAGTTGTCAATGTTATTTTCTACTCTTGATTTTGTTCCCATCCTTCTTATTGGTGCCATCAACATCACATGTTGGCAAGTTAACAAGATATCAATATTGTTTCTGAAATTCTTGCTTCTAATCATACATTCAACCATGTGTATTAGATTATGTAAAAATATTTAGTCCATATGTATATATGTTAAATTTGAAAATGTGGAGTAGAAATATAGAAGTATATTGTAATTGTTTGTTTCGTTTGAACTATATCAAGTAATAAAACCTGAGAGCTCATTTTGGTTCGAGGGTTGAAGAATTTTGTTTAGTTTTCTTTTGATTTGGATTAGAACAAATTTTTTTTGTTTGGTTTGAAAATGCTTTATAATCTAACCCAAATGATGCCTATCCCTACTAGTGTTGGGTAGTTGTGTAATCCATTTTAGTGATGTTGGGTATATATCTTGATTTTATTATTAAATATTATTCAAACTATGATCAGAATATATCTTTCTAATAAATTAATACTCTTCGGTGCAGGTAACCTATCTTATATTACTGTGTCAATCATGTCGTTGAGCATTGTGTCATTATGGCATTTGACACCTTTAGCATATGCTACTTCACCCATTAAAATGAAGTGAAATAGTATTTGTTATTTTTTTATAGTTTGTATTCGTATAAAACAGTGTCAAAACTGTACAATTCCAAATAAAACACAAAGTCCAAACTTAACTATATAGTTGTATTCTCTTCTTCTTTTTCTTCTTTATATTCTTCCTCCTTGACTCTCCAATTTGCCATCAACATCATAGTTGGAACATTGACATGGTATTAAAACAATATTGTTATAATGAAAAACGGGCTAAAGATTTTGAACGCTGATTCAAATACAAAACTATGAAATTTTGAGGCATTGTCGATTTATAAGTTCATATAGTCTCATGAATGTTAGGTTTCTTTTTTGAGATAATTTAGCAAATTGTTATTGACAGTTATAGGGGTATTATATCGAGTCTTATATATGTTGAATCTTAATATCATGTATTACTTGCTTTTTTTTATTACATTATATTCTTTTTAAGTTGATGTTAGAGCACAATTTTACCTAGATTTTTTATTCTCTTTCAATCTTTTATGGGGAGGCTGAGTGTTGATTTGAAGGCATGACCTCCCTTCATCTAAAAATCAATGTTTTAGACACCCATCCATCTTTCACTTTTTCTTTACATGTGAGAACATGATCCTTTTTTATACTCTTATTTCTTCCTCATTTGTCTAAACCTTTTAGTGCGGTCAATTTCAGACAGCAAGAATCACAATGATTGCAGCCCACCCCTAATAGTGAGATTTTTGATATTTGCTCCACCTTCTATCTTAATGAAGTTTGTGTATGTCTAGATAGTTGTTCGATTGCTACTCTCCACCTTGCCTATGCTTGTGGTTATGCTCACAAAACTTTCATCCTCACCATCTTTTACCTTGACGTCTCTATGACCTGCCCAATTTAATCATCACGATGTTTGTGCACCTATGGAATGCTTTGTCACCTTTACACATCCTAATTTTGAGATTTTAATTGGGTTGAGTAGGTTACATGACTTGCTCTTGTGCAAATTTACTTCAATTGCTACCTTGGCCTTGACATTTTCAATCAACTTATTAAATGCTTCATCTTTTTAGCTCTAGTCCTTGTAATTAGGCCTCCATCGATGTATAATAAGTCATCAAGTTTTAGAATGGGATGTACGTTCCTTTCAATGGCCTTAGCTTGATTCCCATCCTTAGTTTTCTTAGCCACAACTCGGTCTCCTTCTTGGTGTTCATCAGGATGTCAAGAAGTTTTTTTATGTTTTTAATTTAAAAGATAAAATAGTTTTGACAGAAGTCAAATTTAGATTGGTGTGACTCTTAATTTGTTTTCTATTTTTTTCTTGTTTGTTAGTAAAATCTATGAGAAAGATGTTATCTTCAATGTATTTTTCATCTTCCAGTTATTAACGTTTCTCCTTTTTTATATATTAGTTTTTTTTTGTTATGTGAGATAGGTATCTTTTTGTTTCATCAATTTCATCTAAATTCTAGTCATTTGAAGATTGTTACTAACTTCATTCATTGAACATCTCTTGAAGATGCCATCAACTTTAGTCGGGTTCTTAACTCTGAGTTAATCTAAAACCTCATGTCATTGATCTTTTCAAGTGATATCTTTTCTATTTTATGTGACAGGTTGGATATAAATTATATCCGTGCTTCAACCTTAGGGAGTCATTAGTTTTATGTGTTGTTGGTTTGGTCCCACGTTGGTGATGTTTTAGTTATAGTAGACTTTACTATTTCCTCTATATTTTATTCCTCTCAACTCATTTAATTTAACATATCTTGAATCACATACTCTGTGGCTTTCTTTATTTGCACCGGTACATGCATTTTCTCTTCTGCTTGACACTATTGTAATAGACTATACCAGTAGGATGTCAATATTCGCATATAATTTGTGTTGGATTTGAGGAAACTTATATACAGTGATGCTATCTAATGATATTTTGATCCTTTGGTACAAAGAACAGATGGCTTCTCTAAGTTGTTTTATTTATTTATTTATTTTACATTGTTCATTAAAGCAGGCTTCCGATGAATATATTTATAAGAAACAAATATATGTTAATTTGTCATAATATTCTTCTTGTTTAGGTTTGCTGTAAAAAATTGGGAACAACAAATGTCGTCCTGGCTCCGGCCTCATGTGAAGGTTGTTGCAGATTCTTGTTTTACATCTTTAGATGAGCGTTACTCATTAATCACATGTTTCTTGCAGTGCTACTCCAAGTTTGGAGATGCAGTTTTCACACTGACTAAATTCTTTCGAGACAAAGGCATTCATGCTTTGAAACCAAAATTAGTTGAAAGCTTTACTCGAGGTCTCAAATGAATCTTTATTTATCTGTTGAATTTTTTTTGTTAATTGATTCATTTTTTAGATATTTCTTAGCTTGCAGAGTTCATTTGTTCGTTCCTATTTCTGTACTAGATTATTGCTTGGGATAGCCTTTTCCTTGTCTTACTTTTAAAAGTAAATTGTTGTTTTGTGCATGGTTTGAAATTTTGAGCCGTGTCGGATGATATAGGCAAAATTTACCATTCCACTTGCTCTCAGACATCGATACAACACTGGCACTGCAGGGTCACGACGGCTTCCGTGGGGACACGACAGCTGTTGTAGGATCACGACAACCTCCACGGAGGAATGCGCGGTGTGGGGCATGTGCGGGGTGAGCACAACAAAAAAAAAAATTTAGTCGTGGCGCAGTGGTAAATTTGCTGCTTTGTGACCTAAAGGTCGCGGGCTCAAGTCCTACAAACAACCTCTTGCAAAGTAAGATAAGGGATCTCGCATGGCGGAAGCTTTGTGCACCGGGTTGTCCTTTTTATATTTTTAGTAAAACTTATGTTAATAATTTCAATCAATTTCTATCTATAGTTTAGATAAAATAAATAAAATTAATAAAAACCTAATAGAATTATTCCATTAATCTAAAAATATTTCATAAATTTATTTTAAAATTTATATATTATGAATAATAATATTTCTATTATTAAATT
>JBAMHZ010000031.1:5177754-5187817 GCA_037177395.1 Alpinia galanga
ATACTGAAGAGAGGATCGAAGATTGCATTGTCTAAGACTTATAGGCGAGCACAGGAGCACAACAATATAAATGAAGACTAGAGAGCTTTTTCTTGTTGTTGAAATGCTGCTGTCGAATCCCCGTTTATAAAACTTTTTTAGGCGCCCAGAAGCCCTTCCGGGTGCCCTCAGCTTGGCATCTATCCGATCAGAGTAATCTACCCTTTATATATTCTGAGTGCCTAGACTCTTAACGGCCCCTTGAATTTTGATGTGGTAGAATCCGATGGACAGTCGATTTGTGATCTTTGCGATAAACTTCTCTTGAATGCCATGTCGTCGCTTATATGTGGTCGATTTAGATCTGAACTAGGGCGCTCGGATCCCAACTGGGTGCTCGAATCCCAACTGAGTGCCTCTATATTTGGGCGCTTGGATCCAATTAGGGTGCCTAAATTACTCCAATCTGGTTGATCCGATTCAAGTTGAGATCTTTCACTACAGTGTTAGCTCATATTTCAGTGTTGAAGCAATATAGTTGCTTTACTTTGATTTATGTCAAGATTTTGCCTAACTTAAATGTTTACCCTTGTTCTAAAGTGAGTAATACTCTCTTACTACCTTTTGAACATCTCTTTTCTAAGCTTACCTTGCCTTATCATGTCCAAATGTGGATCTTCTAGATCCATCTAGACTTTGTTGTTTGGTGCTATTAGGTTTTCGTTGGTCACCTAATTAGTTTGTTAGAATCCTTGTCTCCTAAATACTTTTGGACTTTACTTATTTGGTCCCACTAAGTTTCCTTGGTCACCCGACCAGTCTGCCAAAATCCTTGTCTCTTAGACATTTTTGGATTTCACTGTCAAGATCCTGCACTTGCACACTTGACATAGCATATTAGAACATAAGACATCCTAACTTTAAACTTTGTATTATACATTAAAACACATGTTCGATCTTATGATACCCTCACCACCACCAACAGTCGACATGATATATAGGAATATGCAATATAAATCTGCAACATCTGTATCCCAAGACGGATCTTTTAGATTGTTTCAAATCAGATAGTTTATTAAGAGTAATTATTCCTAGTTTTCAGCATGATTGTAGTCTTGTATTTCAAAATATGAAGCATTTTATTGGAGCATTCTGTATTTTACCAAACCTATTGCTTGCTTTTGAGTCAATATTGAGATCTTCTGTGTATTATTTTTCTTAGTAGTATCTTTAAAATGATCTAAGCTAACTTTGGTAGTGTATTTTTTCATTGTTTTCATTAGATTTTGTGCTCAAAATTGTTGAATATGATATCAACTTAAACAGTGCAGTTGTTTTCCATTAAAATCATATTTTTCATGATTTTAGCATTTAGATTTGTTGATCACATCATTCTGCAGCTCTCTTCCTATAGAAGACATTCAGGCTATTGTTGAGCATGGTTGCCCTAATGTATTTCGCAAAGCAGTCAATTCAGCAAAAAGGTTAAGGGCATATCTGCATCTTGATGAAGGGGCTGTAAGTTCTACTTATTACTCTAGATTGCTGTAAAATTTAGAACTTGTCATGAAATGCTTGATGGAAATTGGAAAAGTCATTGTGGATTAGGTTTTGCTATCGCATAGATGTTCAATAGTATAGGAATTATGATGAATTGAATTGCCAACCTTCTGCAACCATTCACTCCAAATTGCATATTGTTTTTGATTATCACCTAAAACTCCAGGTATGTGGTGTCTGTGATCTAAGAGGATCATGTGACAAAGCATATATAATGCCAGTTGATGGTGAAGGACCACGCACTGTGGATGTAATACGGGTTTTATTGAGTTACGCACTGAATCCAAAGGAATTTTGTGTGTCGGAAGGCTCGCCTGTCAAAGAGCACATCCAAAAGTCTGCAAGAAATCTACTCTTTGAGCTTATTAAACTCAGTGATACACCCATTGATCCATCTATCCCAAAACCAGTTGTGAAGCTTCCTACTCCAAAGGAAACATTTCCAAAGTTCAATGGCAACCAAACGAGAGCATCCAACTTTGAAATGAAGCGAGGTGACTGGTTATGTCCAAAGTAAGTTATGTGCATAGTCTTCTATATGCTTCGGGATGTTTAATTGTGTACCTTTGATTTATTTAAATTATACATTAAAATTCTGGTTCCTTAGGTGCATAGCTAGTAATTATTGAAATTAATGATGTACAACCAATCTTGTATTAGTGATCAAATGGTTGGGTGGTTTGGAAGCAAGAGTTTGTACAGTGGATATGAGGATAATTTGTGAGATTACTAGAAATATGAACTAAAATTTATTAGTATTCAGGATCAGTTATGTAAATCTGATTTTGACGTGTGTTAAGAAGACAATCTATAATTGTGTACTTGGGTAAATTTAGTCAATTAGAATTTCAAGCATAGGAAAAGAAAAGCAATGAAAACCGTGATAACGTTATTAAATCTTATTTAGAAAATTTAAAAATTATTAGTGGTACAACTTACATAGAGTTCAGTGATAATAAGATCCATGTATTCAATCATGAATAATCAGGAATAACTTGTTCCTAGTGGATGCCTAACTTCCATAAATTTTTGGGTGCTTTACCTTGACTTTTAGTACTACACGTGGTACATTCATAATGGCCAAAATGTACTAATGTTATATTAAGATGTTTTTCTTGCTTATCTCCTCAAGCATGGTGAGGTATGGTTATCCTTGAGTACCTAATGGGGCTAGGTAGTCACTTTTAAGAAGGCACAACTTAAATGAGCATCTTCTAGTGCTTTGTGTGATTGGATGAGTTTCTTTATTATCCTTTGGAAACCCCACTGCAAGTAATTTTCAGCTTACATAGTAAATGTAGTCTTGGGCAAATACAAATTTTTTGTTTAGATTGATACATATTCTTCGACTTCTAGTCTAATTCTACTTGGTGTTTACAAATTTATCACCCATGAATTTACAAGTTTTATTGGTAGTTATTGCATCTGATTGGATTAAACAATCAAAGAAGTTGCAATTTATGTTGGATTTATGAGAATGGCTAGCTTTAACATTTTTAGATATGACTATGCATTTTATCTTGAATGTCTAATATGTTAGCAATAAATGAACTTATGTTCATTACTAAAATCAGATAGTTAAAGAATAGTAATGATTGTATTGGATTAGTAGGATCTATAAATCACAATCAATAGGAAAAATAAACAATAGGGAAAAGATGAAATAAAGTTATTAAAAATGTTAAAAAACTTTAAGAAGGCATACTCATCATCGTCATCATTACGGTATTGTGTTTGTTATAATTATTCAGGGTTAGCTATATTGATATGATGCAGCATAACGGAGCAAATAAGGGTACGATCCTCACCAGAGGAAAGTTTATTAATTGTCACTCAGAGAAAAGGAAATTAGAAATTTTATTAACTCAAAGCGTGAAGAATATGTGGGATCATAACCTCTTTTTATTGTATAAGATCACAATCTATTCTTTATAAAATAAACAAGAAATTTAACAAACTTTCCTAGAAAAACTGAACAACTTTTTTTTAAAAAAAATTCTAACTAATTATAAAAATTATTTTTTTGGACAACTTTTAATAAATTAAATTTTTGATTGCATCAATAGGACTAGGGATCCGAACCATGCTAAATAATAATAACATTAACATACTTTTATTTTCATTTACATTTCTACTAAATATGTAATCTCTTATTTAGTCTTGTACTCAAGTTGTTTTGAATTATAGATTTACTGTCATTTACCCCCCTCTATCCACACCACCAATCCTACACTTAATATATAAACAAAATGCTCTAAAAGGACTTACCGCTCATAGAGAAACAGGTTAGAAAAGAAGCTTTAGTACCATCTCTATTGGGCATTAAAATCTTTGAAGCACTCCAACATTTTTGATACCAAATTGAGAATGACATGTGATGTTGCTTCCATTATTCAATGGGGGTAAAATTCTCTTAACAAAAATCTAGAATGGAATGCTCTTTTAATAATAAATTTCAATAACTGGATCACAATTAAGAAAGGATTTAAGCCTACCATCATTGAATTTGAAGATCCTATCATCTTTGATAAATGGCGACATAGAGATGAAAACAAATGATGACAAATGTCAAAGTCACTCCTGCCGTAACTAAATAAAGTAGGACCTTTAATAACACCAAAGATTTATGGGAAAACCTCTTTTGAACCATGAAGGTATATCAAATTTAGAATTGCAAGTTTTGTTATAAAACCTCATCGAACATCATGAAGGTACATCAAATTCAAGAATAATAACATGGAATCCACTAATAAGTGAAATGTAGAATATCCAAATGATGGAAAGTTAGACAAATAGATGCATGGCGGATAAATAGATAGATGCATAACAGATTAAAAGAATAAATAAAATGACTACACGTAATTAGGATTTGGTAAAATTTGATCTGGTGCCTTAAAAAGCCTTTCCATTCACTTTGGGTATCTATGATAGATTCTTAAAAAGTATTTTAGGATTAATCTCATATCAAAGCTTTCCGTGATTTACCTCTTTTACGATAACTATGGAGCCGATTGGTAGGGATGCTTAAGGTGAGTGTATCACCTTTTGCTACAAGAAAGAGAGGAGGTATGCCCTCGGGGCAATGGTGCAGTGGTAGGGTACCCAACAGTCTCCCATGAACTCCTGGTTCGATCCCCAACTTCGATGAATTTGTAGGATTTTTCTCCAAATGAGGGTGGGCCTTAGGATGCTAGACTGTTGGGCCGCTCAGAGCGCTTCCCGATTTATCCTAGCGGCTGGTGAGAAACTTCCGTGAGACCGAACCGATCGCCTCCAGGATTACCTGGTGCTAACTAAAAAAAAAGGAGGTATAACTTTGATTGCAAATAAAAGAAGAAAAAGATAAAGTAGAAAAATATATCATCCTCGGAGCCAAATGTGAAATCTAAAGAAATGAAGACTCAACAAGTGAGATAATCCACTTTGTCAAGAAAATGATAAGAAAAAACACGCACTTGTCAGGTGGTTTATGTGATTGAAGCAAGTTCATTTAGCTTGGCAATCAAATGGATCCCTCACGGAAGTCAGAATAAATACTTGATTTGGCTGAGTAACGCAACAGCCTTTACACGACTTACATGATCAAGTAGTTCACTCAACTGAAATTAGAGTGCGTCAATTGAAGTATCCTTATTAAGGAGAAGGCTGGTGGGCGATTATGGATTTTGTCAAGTAAAGAAGCTCTTCCAAAGTTGAATTGGAACCAACTTGAAAGCTATAAATAAATGGAAAAAGGAACTCATAAACGTTTATGTAAGTGCTTACATTCAACATTCTATTGCATTTCTTACTTAATTGTTAGACATGCTTTTATTGTTAAAGGGCCTTTACCTTCAAACTTCATACAAGTCTGTCTTATGCTTATTGCTTTCATTTTATTATGAAGCTTTTAAAGAGAATTCTCTGAAAGATGAAAATATAGAGATATTTGAGGGTTGGCTTGCTTTATGAGTCATAGGTCATGGAGTGGAAATTTGGGACTTTTGGACCACATAAAATTATAATATTAGCATTGTTTGTTGTTCTTATTGTTGCATTCTTATTTCCATGCAACTAACCTTAACCTCAAATTTAAGTTTGTCAATTTCCGCTACATTGGTCCAATAGTGGAGTAGGGTTAGGGTCCAAACAATGTAAAATAATCTATTAGCATTATTTTATTTTTATTTACATTTTTCACTATGTATTTAATTCTCTTATTTTAATTTTGTACTCAAGTTGCTTTGAATTTAAGATTTATGACTAAACACTCCGGCCTTTAGTTATGCCGCTGATATATATATGTTTTTTTTTACTTATAATGCTTAGATTACCACTCTCATTTACATATTATACTAATAAAAGGGACAATTGTGAACTTGTCATATATGGTAAGAGTGATAGGTAAGGGAATAAGGATGTGTTTTTCTTGGAATAATGGACTTGCCTTACCTGAGTGGTTTTTAGAATGATGATTATTTAGTTTTCTATGTGCATTGATGACAGGGCGAATGATGGTTAAGCAATGATAGTCAAGGTTAGGTATCTTGGGACTTCATAATTGCTTAGCTCACCGTGTTTAACTAGGGTGTGTGGAGGTTATGGTAATTGTTAGTACCTAACTTGTGACAATATAACATTAGGGATGTTGTTATTTATTTTGTGGTGGTTGAATGCTACCTAATCAAAGATTACATGATTCGATATACTCAAGTTAGTAGGTGTTATGCTAGTTGGGTTTAGTGAGAGGCTAGGGTGCTTTGATTTAAACCAAGGTGAGCTTTGGGTCAATTTGTTTGATCCACTTTAACTTTACATGTAAATTATGGTTCCATACATGTAAATGGGTTAGAGTGTCATGATGGAGAGATCTATAATTATGTATATAAATAGACTTGGAAATGGTGCATTGTATTTACTTAAAGTTTTTTTAGAATTGATCTTTTATTCTGTTTTCTCTAAAAGGAAGCAATCCTAGTTATTGTTAATCTTTACATTGTTCTCATCCTTAGATTATGTTAGACCACTATTATAGTTGCTTTGAGGCATCCTGTGATTGGGATTGGAGTTTTATATGACATTTCCATTGTTTTGTGGCTTTGTATGCACTTATTATTTTGTATATCTCATATTGAGATATTCTATTATAGTATTTGATACTATTTTATTATTTTATACATTATTTTACCATTGTTATTGTACTCGTGTGGTAATCATTTTTGTGTGCTAATAATATTGCATGAGGATATATTATGAGTAAGATTTAAAATTTCAAGTCATACCTAAACCTCGATATTATTTCAGTATTATGCTCACATTGTGCTGGTTGTGAGTTGAAGGTGGACAGAAGGAGATTATAAAAAAGGAAAAAGATAATAACATTATTTTAATTCATCTTAAAATGAGTGTTGAATATTGGCACGATGACATGATACTTATTAACATCGTGGTATATGAGACATAAATTAATATTGAGTTTTTCGGAGGAATGATACATTTCGATTGTACAGTACAAAATTTCAAATTATGACTGTGAGTATTGTCTAGCAGTATAATCCAATAGTTGGCATAAAAGAAAGAAGAGCTCATTGGGCTTAGACATTATTTTGATGTTTATTATAAGTTTAGAGTTTTATAATAGAGCAAATGCACCTAATAACCAACGTTCTAGAGCTTCGTTGGTTATAACTATGTAAACAATTAGTGGATGATCACTTGATTTTATCCATGATCAATTGATATTGATGAATCATCTAGTTTATACAGGTTCCTGCTCTAGGAAAGGTTAATGGAAGCTAAAACTCGGTTGGCAGGGACAATTACAAGATACACTACTGAATGTCCTTTTGCCAGAGAGGAGAATGATAAGGTGCAGTAGAATCAGTTTTGATGAACATTAATTGACAGAAGTTGAACTTTGTACTCAACTGCAGTGAAAGATTTATTTAGACTACAATTCAATGGACAATCCATGACCCATCAATTGGTTGGTGGATCTAGAGAAGTAAGTGTTGACCTATACAGCAAGCAACACGATGAACATTAATGTACAATATACACTGTCAATATAAAATACACTTGAGCTGCTCATCTATTTTAATATCATAATCTTTTCTGTCTTAGATGATAGTTTGTATACTGGCTTTAGTATCAAGATATTGGAATGTTTTTTTGGCTAGCTAGAGTTTTGAAATATTATCCTCTAATATGAAATACTAAAGTGCCTTGGCAATAATACCTCCAATATATCGATGCTAACTCCCTTTTATTTCTCCTTTTTTTGTCTTCTGGTTACAGCATTCTAGCTTTGGCCTTTCTATTGTTGGGAGAATCCTCACATCCTTCAACCGAAAATGTAGTTGTTGTTTCCAATCTTATTGTAGAGAGGTATGTCTAATTCTTTCACATAGCTAATCATTACATGAATTATTAAAAGTGCCGAGGAACAAATTATAAATAGATATGGTTTTCTTGTAACTATATCGACTATAGAATGTAAAATAGAATAAAGAAATTATATTCTATATGTTAGTTTGTGTTTTCTACTAAACACATAGGTTTTCCTCCATGTGTCATGTGGCAACAAGATGTCCTCCCTTGCCATCCACATCCTTGCCACTCAAATTGTAGCCAAGAATAGGGCCCACCTCGTTCTCCTTGAATGCATGATTGAGGTCGATAGTTGTTGTGACTAACACATAGATGGTGGCAAGCACTGGCTAGCAAGCAAATCGAGCAATCATGAGGTCCCTTCTTCTGTTGTAAGCTTGCATATGAGACTATGGAGAGTGAGCTCCTTGCTCCTTGTGGCAAGCTCATGGACAAAAACAAGAAGTCGTGAGTTATAGAGGTTAATGTGGTCATCAAGCAGTAACTTTCTTGTGGCCATGTTCACGTTGGAGATTCCGGGATAATACGTAGTAGAAAAGGTAAATAAAAATAATTTTTATTTCATCCTAGACATCCCCTGAGGGTCAAGCACTACAAGAAAAAAAGTCATAGACAACGCTTTTTATCTGTTGCCTATGTGGTTGAAAAAACGTTGTTAAAAGCACTGTTGTTAAAAGTCTAGTCAATGACAACGAATAGAAAGCGTTGTCTTTTATAGCAAAGACAACACTTTTGCAATGGAAAAAAAGTATTGTCTTTTGTCACAGAGACAATGCTTTTGTAACAAATAAAAAGCATTGTTCAACTATAAAGATAATGGTTTTACAACGGATAAAAAGCATTGTCGTTATTAGAAAAGACAATACTTTTACAATGAATTTAAAGTGTTTGTCCTTTTAACAAAGACAACGATTTTGCAATGAATTAAAAGTGTTGTCTTTTTAGCATAGACAATTCCACATAGCAATGGATAATAAGCGTCGTCGTTTGAAATGAAATATCAATATTTATCAACAAATAAAAACCATTATTTCTTTTATCTAAAAAACCATTGTCTATTATATTACACGATGAACAACTTAATTAAACACTTATAAATAACACCAATTAAAATATCATTAAAGTACAACTAATCAATCTTCTTACAATTGGGAAAGTGCAAAGGTATAATCCACAAACTTTGGATCCAAGTTAAATTTACAAAATTAAGCAAAAAAGGACATACTATATATTAGTTCCAACCTATCTTGCTTTTTGGATTGAATATTCTAGATTGCATCTTCTCAGATATATGTAAAATAAACTAGGAAAATGTGTATATGGTTTATGCACATCAAAAACCAAGGTGGAGAGAAACTCTTTTACAACAATGATGATCTCTTCTTCTTACAAATTTGATCATGAGATTTGGAAGAGGAGATTGAATGGAGAAAGTCTTGAAGGTCGCTTGAGAACTTTTGAAAGATTTTGTCAGAAATTTTGTATATTGTCTCCGAGCTCTAAAATTCCTCTTACATAGATTTGCGACGCCGTTAATGGCAACTGTGCAGCCACGATTCTCAGACTTTTGACTGTTTCAATGCAAGGATGTTCTTCCTAGTCGAGGTCCTGGTTGAGTTTCCCTTGCTTCTATGCACAATACCAATGCCAGTCGAGGTCCTAATTGAGTTGCATTTGCTTATATATGCATGTCACTAACACCAGTAGAGGTAGCAGTCGATTGCTAGATTGTGACTTTCCTGAGCACTTGCTTTCTCATTTTCTTGGGCACTAATCACCCGAGAACCTCAGGTTCCCGACACCCAAGCACCAAGCATTTCCAGTTGAAGTGCCACCTCGACTGGGTAAGGTCCCGAGCACCCATCACCTAAGCACCATAGTTTCTCAAGCACCCCAGCATTGAGCACCGAGCATAGCTAGTCGAGGTGTCGCCTCAGCTGGGAAAGGTCCCAAGAACCAAATCCTGAGCACCATCGCCTGAGTACCAATTCTTGACTGTTGGGACTTTAAGTGTTGTTGGTGCAATCAACCTCGAGTCAAGGTTGACCAAGCTCAAGAGAGACTTGGTTTGGGTTTCAATGTTTAGGTTTCAATGTTTGACAATGTAAAGCTGTTAGTATAATCTACCATAGGTTAAGGTTGACCAAGCTCGAAG
>JBAMHZ010000031.1:5194212-5206661 GCA_037177395.1 Alpinia galanga
AAGAAGAAAATATTTTTTCCATTGCTGCTAGTGTAGTGATTCCATGGAGGTCGCTACAAGGTCACGGTGCCGTCCACACCCACATATTAGCCTCCGCGGGGAGTCACACCCCCCTACGGAGGCTATCGTGAGGGTCACAGCACCCTGCGGTTGTGGTATCGATACTGTGTCGATGTCGGTCAGTGGATGAAACAATAAATTTCACCCTTGTCAACCGGTACGACACTAGATTTAAATTCTTGATTTCATATTCTTTCTCACAAACTCTCTTCTCTCATTGAGAGATTGGTAGCAGACTGTGTTAGTGGATATCAAAGCTCAATTGATCCTCTTTCCTTGTCCCCTCTCCATAACATCATCAATTAACACTCAGGTTGTTGTGCAACACATCCTGTAATGCTCACAATTCACATGCTTATAATTCACACTTAACTATGTCTTTGAGCTAGACCCGTGCTAACTTGTACATGCTTTATCGAACTCCACTTAATACTAGCTATACTCACCTTGACCTCATAGCCCACTTGCATGCTCACCAGCCCCTCCTGCCACTCATAATACCCCTTGCAAATGACTCCTTGCAAACTTGTTGCTATCTTCTCAATTCCATCTCATCTTCTCAATTCCATCTCTTGATACTCTAGCACATCCTTCATTGACTCTGCCTTAAGTGAATGAGTTGGAAGTTTCTCATTGCAGTGGAGGGAGATCACCAAAAGTGAAAAGAAGCGAAGACTATTGTCTATACATCTCAAGAGTTTGACCCCAAGCTCTATTCTTTCTCCTCAGTGTTGCTTGTATGGTGCCCTCTATTCATTACCTAGAAACCACTTCCATCCTCTACAACACTAGAAAATTATCATGCTATGCCTAGTGCCACTAATAATTGCTTCCCTTCGTAGTTAGTAACAACCTTCAGTGTGGGGCTGCTTGAAAGTGGAATATGCAACAACTTATATTGGTAGTATGTTGATTCTATTCTATGCAACAATGGTTACAAACAAAAATTATAATGATAGGTTAATAAACTCAAGGTTCAGAATCTCGAATCGCTCCGGAGTTTCAGATTTTGGCTGGTGCAATATTATTTCAGTCCACATTGGTGTTTCGAGATATAGTGCTGGTGGAGAATTAGAGAGGAAAGAGAAAGGAAATGAAAAAGAATAAAAGAAGAGCATAGATGCACACTTAAATTTGTACTTTATGTCTCATTTAAAAATGATATAATTTTGACATTGCATTGTATGAATAGAAGTTATAAAAGAATCTCTTGGCAGTCCGATGCATGAAGCTCCTGTCAATGTAGGGTCCCAAGGGAGGATCTATTGTATGCAACTACAAGAGACTATTTCCGTGACATAAAGAATAACAAACATTATTTCAATTCATCTTGATACGTTTTGTAGTTTGTCAAATGGTGTCATATTAGATACTCATCTATATGATTGATACAATGACAAATGATATATTTTGTGTCATGCCAAATAGTATGGAGTTTTTGATAATTTATTGGAACAATAGTTTTGACTGTGTCGCTCAACACGATATGACATTTTAAACCATGAATACACTTACTGTAGGGATATTAATACAAAATTATGGTAAAGTTGATCTAGATCCAAACAAATGAAAACTTTAACAATATACTTAATTGCATTAACTTATTCTAACCATAAATCATTTTTAAAACTTTTTTATTGGATTTTATCATTTAATTAATGTTCTTAGAAAATCTCATGGCACATTACTAAAAAAAATACACCATTCTTGGTCCACAAAAAACTTTATTGGTATTAATCTTATAGTGAAAATTGTGAGTCAAAGTCTCTGTTGATTTAGATGAAAAGAAGTGACAGGTAAGGGAGTCAGCTGAACATTTAGATGAACTTTTGACTCATGCATGAATTTGAATGAATAATTAGTAGATTAGTTTATGGACTTGTGAGTGAATTTAGTGAATGGTACTGGTAGGTTAGACAATTGAAGTCCTGTGATTAGATCCCTAGTATGATAGGTTATATGCATATGTGAGGGATTGTAAGGTAACCTTTTGCAAGTTATATTATGAAACTTTCTCTGTTGGTCATGAATTCTTGGGTCACTAGTGGAATCATCTCCTTTTTCTTTTTAAATTTAGATTGCATGGTGGTGAGGTTGTCTTAAAGGTTAAGTTGCTTTCATGGGTGACTTAGGTTTGAGCTTTAGTTTGCTTTGTTTGGCTAAGTAGATCTTGATATTTTGGCTATTGTGTTTGATAAAGTGCTTTTTGTCTGTCATGAGTAACAGAGAGATCATCAAGTGGTCAACCAAGGACAGCATGGGTCACACCGATAGGAAGAACGTCACATTATATCTTTTCCTTATATGAGCCCATCTTTATAGGAAGCAAACACGGTTGTGTAATAGGAAAAAGGTAGATAAGGTAGGTTTGATTTATCCATGCCACCTCACAGGGAATCGAGTGTTGTTCGAGGTGGCCCAATCCTAGAAAGAGCCTTTATAGAAACTATGTAAATGTAACTCCCATTGTTGATGATTATGATTACAAAACTTATTCTCGCATTTTTCCTATATGTGAAAGATGTTAGTGAGTTATCATGGGGCGTCTATATGAATGTTGAAAGGATATAATGCATAGATTAATTCCTATTGTTGTGTTCCTATTTCAAGGCTACGACTCTATGTGAGTACTTGGGATGCCACAACCTTTTGCTATGACAACTAAAGTATTGAATATTAGAGATTTTCCTTTTCCCAATGATTTGGGTATTTATCTCTGTTCACTGGATGACAGATCTAGAACAAGTTGTGGTGACACCCCATAAGTAGGATTGCTATTTGAGGTGAATGATTCTCATGAAAGGAAAAGTCATAATGCCGGTTATTTAGTGTTTGTAAGCTAAAATCTAGTTTCTATTTTTCTAAAAGCGGACAATGCTATTATGTTATGACATCATAAGTTAAAACATTCAAATTTTATATATTTCAAGAACCTTTTTTGCATCTTTTTTCAATAATAAAAAGAATGAGTTTCAATGTCAAATTTGTCAATTTGCAAAATATCTTCCAAATTCTTATCCGAATTCTCCTTACAAAGAATCACAAACTTTTCAATAATCCATAGTGATGCTTGAGGACCGTCTAAGACCTTGTTGGTTCATGATATTTATAGATGATCACACTGGAGTTACATGAGTTTTCCTAATAAAAAAAAATCAGAGATAGGTTTCATATTTAAAAAATTCAATACCTGGTTCAAACTCAATTCCAAACCAAAATACAAAATTTTATAAAAACAATGTAAAGAAATATTTTGCATTTATTGTTAGTGATTATGGACTATTCATTTAAGCTCTTGTGTTGACACACCTTAATAAAATGGTGTAGCCGAAAGAAAAAATAGACATCTCCTATGATTAGCTTAATCTCTTATGTACTCTATACTTGTACCAAAGCAGTATCACGGAGAAGCCATTCTCACTGCAACCTCAAAATTCTAGAACCCATGTTCGTTGCCACTTAAAATGATCACACATCTGATATCTGCATTCCTTCTCAAGTTGTTTGGCTGCTTTGCTTTTGTGCCGATTCATAGTCAACACTGGGGAAAATTTGATCCTAGTTCATGGGGTTTCTTGCCACAAAAAGTGCACAAATGTTATTCTCCAACCACGAAAATTTTATAGCTCCATGAATGTTGCATTTTTTTTAAACATAAACCATATTACACCAAATCTGACATATAGAGGAGAATAGTTTCACACAAGAATATTAGTTGTGGTACATCACTACTGCGAAGATTAGTGACCTAGATATTCCCACACTTTATCAAATCTGGTTAATAGCCAGATAGATGTCCCTACTCATCAAAATGAATCCATGGACTCATACTTTGACTCATTTCATCTATTTAACGGTTGACCAAGTCAAACAAAATCCCAAGTGTCTTCATTTTCCAAACATTGTTCAATCCAAAACAATAATGACCTGATGGCCTATTCTTGGAGGGAAAAGGACAAGAAAGATAGAGCAACAACAAGTACTACTTGAGCAAATCTAAGAATTAGAACCGGATTTGAGATCAAAAGATCCACAAGGTAATTCTAATCCCAATTCTTTTAAAGATAGTGATCTTCATCTTCCTATTGCAAAAAGAAAGGTTGTTAGAGAATGCATAAAACATGCAATCTATAGCTTTGTATCATATGAGGGGCTATCTAATACGTATAGGACTTTTGTGTCAAGTTTGGATCCATACTATAAGTTCTCACAATACCGAAATGGAACTAACTACTTCATCAATTGCATGTCAAGAATGCTTTATTCAATGGAGAAATGACATAAGAAGTTTACATAAGCATCCCTATCTCTTGGATTTGAGTTATAAGCCACAATCTACAAAGTTTATAGGCTAAAATGATCATTATACAACTCAAACAATCCCAAGAGCTTGGTTTGATAAATGTACTAGAGTAATCAAGCACTATAGTCATCTACAATGTCCTGCACATCACACCCTCTTTGTTAATAAGAGATCATATGCAGAAGATAAGGCATACTCAAGAGCCTGTGAGCCAAAGAATTAAGCCTTAGCTATTTTCTTGGAATGAAAATAACTTTGTCAAATGCAATGCAGGAAATTGGAATGCACAGGTGCAAGCTAGTAGACACTCTCTTGGACTCAACAATCAAACTTGGTAACCAAAGAGGGCTGTGCACTAGTTGATTCAAGGGTTGTGCACTAGTTGATAAAGATAGACATAAGAGATTCGTGGGCAAAATCTTATACTTATCCTGCACAAGCCTCGACATTTACTACTCGATTAATATTGTAAGTCAATTTGTGAACAATCCAAATGAAGATCATATAGTCTATAGGATCAAGGTATTCAAAACTAACAACAAGAAATGGTTTATATTTCAGGAAATCAACAAATAAAAGTATTAAGATATGTAATGATGCTGATTGGGCAAGATCAATAGTAGATTGAAAATCAACTTCTAGTTACTGCACATATGTATGGGGAAACTTAGTTACATGTGGAGCATGAAACAATATGTTAAGAAACATTATAGAAGCCAAATTAGAACAATAATGCATTATATGTGAAGGGATGTGACTATAAATCTTAAATGAGTTAAGGATCATTGTCGAGGAACATATAAAGCTATTATGCGATAATAATTTAACTATCAATATTGCAATGAATCCAATGCATCATGATAGAGAGATTGATTGCCACTTCATAAAAGAAAAATAGAAGAGAGAATAATCAAGTTACTGCATCTGCGGAATAGTCTTTAGACAACAACATCCTCTTGCTAAGGCTTTACCATAGAAGAACTTTGAAGATTTAAGCTCCAAGCTATGCTTAATCAACAACTATAGCCTAGCTTGAGGGGAGTTTGGAATATTGTAGGATATATTACTTCCTTATATATTTACAGTTGTTAATTATCTATTAATCTTCTAGAAGATCTTTGAGGATATAGGCTGCTATTACCCAATTCTCTTGATATATATATATATATATATCCATTTTAGTTGTTGCTAGTTTTAGAAACTCTTTCATTATTTTCTAGATGTGGTATCATCTACAAGTAGGGTTGTATAATATGTTTTTAATTAAATTGAATAAAAATTTATGTCTAATTTATGCAATACCCAATATATTTAAAATCCTTATACAGACTTTTTGCTTTTGAATAACCCTTTCTGAAAGATTTTATAATGTTCCATTAACTTTATTTATCTACAATGATATGGACTATCAATATTGTGCATGTTCCATATTCTTAGACCAACACTAAAAAATCATTTCTTCATAGTCATAGATTTTCCAATTCTCATTCATTTTGTTTAATAAGTTATATATCTCTAAATTATTCTTGAAACTCAAACAGAGATATTAGGAGTTAGGACTTAGACTCTTATTTTTTTCCTTTTTAAGTTTTCTTTGTTTGATTTCTAAATGAAATATGTATTTAAAATTTTCACTACTTACCATTATGTGAGTGTCTCTTACACAATTTGTAATAATAATTTCTTCATTTTTGCTAATATATTATCATCTTCCTCAAGGAGTTTCTTATCTTTTATTTCGTAAACACCTAGTGTAGATTTTTTCAATCCAATAAATTCTCTTTTGTTGTTAATTTCAGATTCACTGAAAAAATTATGATGGGATCATATTTTTGTGTTAACTTATCTGACACTTATTTATTGTTTCTGAAATTACAGTTTTTTCCAAGCTAGGGAAAGAGTTGTTTGATATTTGATACAATAACATTTATTGAAATAGTTACATCTAGGGAATAAAAAAAGGTTTGGTAAATTTGATGGAATGACTATGCTAAAATGAAGGATACAAAAATAAATACAAGGAATAACTAGGGTTGTAGCCTACTAGAAGGGCCTTTCCTTTGAAAGCTTGTTCATATGTAATTGGACAGAATTTTATCTGGAAATGACTCGTGAACATTAAGTCATGGAATGTCTCTGTATTTAGCATGTTGGGTATTGGCTTATGCATTTTCATGGTTTTGAGTTCAATGGGACCATGCAATAGTGCATGCACAAACCTCTGATTGTTTAGAACCAAGGTTTACTTATTCAGTAGTATTATGTAAATTTCTATATAAATTTCTTTCCAAGATTTTATGTACTACCAATAAGGGGGTTAGCTGAAACCTGAATGGTAGATTTATAGTTCCAAGTAGCACCTTGTAACAACAGAAATGCTTATTTTACTTGACTGAATCATGACTAATACAACCTTTCATATTAATCAAACCATCATTAAGGACCTTAAACTATAAACCTAAGCTACACTAACGAACTGCAGATTTTGTGCAACACATAATGGTGTGATATCCTACTGAAACTGAAGGTTACTTTGCATTTCAGCCAGATTTGTTATGTTAGTTTGATGTGAAACATATAATTCTTTTCTTATCATTTCTGACCATAATTAGTAGCTTTTGTCGCTTGTGTTTTCTTCCATCTTCTTTAGTTTTTTTTTCTGTAAATATTTTGGTCAAAGGTCTCTCTTTTGGCGGCAAGAAATGAAAAAGAGAGCGTTCAGATTGCTATGCGCCCCAAACTTTCATGGGTCAGTTCAGGCATGGGTGGCACTGTGCAGATTCAGTGCACCGATCTCAGTTCTGCTGCTGGTGATAGGTTAACTCATGTTTATCTTCTTCTAAGTTACATTTTACTGTTTAAGGTTTTACTTTACTAGCTCTGGTATCCCATTTTGTTGACAGTAGCCCTTGTAGGTTACTAGTTGGTCAGTCCTTGACCATGCGGCATGTGGTCCCGATCCTTGGTGTGCCTGATGCTCTTGTACCTCTTAGTCTGCCAATCAGTCAAATAAATCTACTTCCTGGGTACTGTGTTTAATGCCAATTATCTAATCATGTTCATATCTATCATGACTTGCTGAAATATATTCAAGTAGTAGTTTTCTTTCACCATGAACTATTTGTTCTTTTACAGAGAAACAACATCCATCTGGGTCTCAGTTGATGTTCCTGCTGGGCAGCCACCTGGTTACTATGAAGGCCTGATTCTCATTACTGCTTTGAAGGCTGATGCAGAGTTAGATCATACCATATGCACTGTTATTTATAGATATGCTACATAATGAATATTATTCTGTTAATTTGAAAACACTTTTTGTAATCTGTAATGCTGAGTTATTTTCTCTCCTTGAGACTTATTGCTTGATTTGCTCCTCAATTGCAGATCTTCTGCACATACACTAGCTAAAGCTGACAAGTGCAAGTTATATAGAGAACTGAAAAACTGCCTCGAATTGGTTGAACCCGCTGATGGAAAACCATTAGAGGAAGTGGTAGGATTCTAGTTCTGAAATTTCTTCTTGATATACTAAGTGAATAATCTTATTATGTGTTTTTTTGTGGCTCGTTTATCATGATAGGCAGAAGGATTGAAATCAGCTACCTCATCTTTGAAGAAAATCCTTCTGTCGCCAGTGTTCCATGAGTTTTATGAAGATAATGGATCATGTGATATGATGGATGAAGATGCATTTTCAAATATTTCAATTCATTTGAAAATCAATGTCACAGTTTGGGATTTTACTCTTCCATTGACACCTTCTCTTCCAGCTGTATTTGGCGTATCCTTTGAACATTGGTGTTTTTGTTTAAAAGATTTGAATATCATATTTTCATTCGTAAAGTTATTCATGGAACTTTTGTTTTCCATAACTACTTTGACTTTATTTTTTAACTTACTTCCAACTTAATCCTTGAGCATCATAGAAAAGGCCATAATTTGATATAAAGTTAACTGAAAATACATGAATTTGCTAGTCACAATTGGAAAATATTTAATACACATTCTTGTTTTTGTTTTTTTAGCACTACGATGTTGTGTATGTTTTCTATATTAATGTTATTAGGAAGATTCTTTAATTTTATGTTTGTCTTTTTGTTCATCGTTTATTTTTCTACTTGAGTTAGATCAGACTCAGGTATGATAAAATCATAAAATAGTTTTTTTTTGACTAAAATGATGGTTCATGAAGAAATTTGTATTATAATTTGAATATATCCAAAGAAGACCATGAAATTGACACAAATTTGTCGAATTAGAGATGCCATAAGGAGCATAGACTATACTGTCCCAAATTGTTTTCTAAAAAATGTAAGTTTGTGTTTTTGCAAATGCTCATACTGGTTGTGTTATTTGTAATCCTAAACTTTATAATATGCAATAATTTGCTTGTTAATCGCTAAAACCTTTTCTCAATGCACTGTCAAATCCCATTGAGATTTGTCTATAAATCTATTTCTCAAAAGTATGCACGTTGAAAGGATATATCAAAAAATATTTTGTATTTTTTGACTTTTAAGTAGGTATCTGAAACTGTGATTGAGGATCGCTTTGGTGTGCAACATGGGAGTGAGGGCTGGTATGATGCATTAGATTGTCACTTCAAATGGCTTCTTCAGTTCAGGATAAGTCCATACTTTTGCAGATGGGGTGATAGCATGAGAATTTTAGCTTATACTTGTCCATGGCCTGGTATGCCATCCATGCCTGATCTTATATAAATTCTCCAAAAATATGGTTATTCTGATTTGAAGATCTATAGACAAATTTAGAGAAGGTTTTTAGTATCACATTTTGATAGACAATCTTCTTTGATTACTCCCAATATTTAGCCGACCATCCAAGATCTGAAGAATATTATTCTGATCCAAGATTAGCTGCATATGCTGTACCTTATGCTCCCATTCTTTCATGGTAAACCTCAAGTTTTTCAGTCTATATTTTGCTAGTTTATCTTTTTATGGTTTAGCAAATGTTTTTTTATCACATTGAATTCAACAGTAGCAGTGAAGCAAGAGAGTCTCTGCGAAAGGAAGTCGAAATCTTGAAGTCAAAGCATCATTGGACAAAAGCTTACTTCTACTTGTGGGATGAGGTGCTGTTATTTTAGACTACATTCTTACAATTAGAATATATTTCTCAAGTCATGTGTTGATATGACTAAGCCTGTGTTTTCACTGGTTACAAGTTAACATACTAACCAATCCCTTGCTCTCTGAAGTCTGAAAACGGATCAGTAACATTATTGATGACACAGGAGCTCTTTCAAACAAGGTCATCATCAGCTATTTCATTGTATATAACACGTTTATTTTAAACTGTGCAGCCATTGAATTTGGAGCAGTATGAATTGATTCGTAGCATGTCTTGTGACATAAGATCTTATGCACCTGATGCACGTGTTTTGACCACATATTACTGTGGTAAGAATTTTCATTTACTTGTTTGCATGTTCTCGCCACAGATAGAGTGCATATATTTTTCTACTTTGAGGACGATTGGGGTAAACCTTTAAATTATAGAGAACAAGGTCGCCAATGATTTTTAAGTGCATGCCAATTTAACATAATGATATTAGCCAACAATTTACCTTATTTGCTTTTATTTTATTTATTTTTTTATATTTGATGAACATATCACATAATTTTGTTCCTAAGCATCTCTTTAACTAGAAAACTATTTTGCAACTTCTTGATTTGGAAAAGCTATTTTGACTTATTCATTGTTTACTTGTATGGAAAGGAAATGAATTTGGCAAAAGAGAGGGGAAGCGAAGAAAAATGAAGTCTTGTGTTGACTTAGCTTGAGTAGGAGAAAGAAGAATGAGGAAGGGGGAAACAAGGTCCAAGGATTTGAGTGCTGAGCAATATTGCCTGAAACAGGTGGTTTTTACCATTCTAGCATAGGACTGATGCCAATATCCCACCGGCATAGTTTTGCAAGAATCCTATGCTTATATGCACCCTCACATGCTTGTTGTCACATCAAAGCACGACAGCAGGAATCAAATTGATTCCTTCCGTCGATTATGGGAAATCACAGGAAATAAGAGAGAGCATAATTAAGGTTATAAATGCTTGAAAACATACCTGGTAGCAGCATACATTGATTGGCGAGAAAGAATAGCAGCATGAGGATGGGTGATGACTCTTCGGCTCAGAGCATCACACATAGGTATGTCTAAATATAGTCGGAGGAGAGGAGAAATGGTTGGTGGAGTGTAGAGGAAGTGATCACTGGCTATCACTAGCTAAATTTGATTGCTCGACCAAATTGTGACCGTTAGTGACTCAAGAAAGGGGAAATGTCAAAAAGAAAATTAGGAGTTAGAGGGATTTAAGGATTTTGGAAAAGGAAATCAATATAAATGTTTTAATTGATGAGTTTAATATAATGTTACAAATAATTAATATATGAAAGTGTTATAAGATAAATATCAGCGAAATAATTAATTATATAATAGTTGTATGTATCTATAATAGTGTTATAAATCCATTATAGTAACATTATATTATATAACTATAATAATAATATAGTTAATATATATTAATTTAAATTATATATTTTACATATTATATAAATTAATATATAATTAATTTGTATATTAATTAAAGTTGTTGCCACTTTGAGATTACAGGTTCGAGTTACAGAAACAGTCTTTCACAATGCAGGATAAAACTATATACAAAGACCTATTGTGGTCTATCCCTTCCCTACAATCCTGCTTTGGCAGAAGATTCATGCATTGGACTCCTTTTTTTAAAATGTAAATTAATATATAATATATAAATTTATATTATTGTTCTTATTTTTATTTAAAATAAAAATGTAACTAAGTTAAAATAAAAATTAATATATTTGAATTTGAAAATTTAAAACAAATAAATTCTAGTCAATTTAAGATAATTTTCTATTAATTTAATTCATCTGAAATGATTAAACTTAAAATTAATTTAAAATTTCAAAAATTATTTTAAAATTATGAAATAATTTTTTAAAAATCTAAAATCCTGTTAAAATTTTTAAAGAAGTATATGATTATAAATCTTTCAAATAAATTTGATTTTAAATCAATTCCTAAAATATCCTTTAAATTTTAAAAATTATAAACTTTTAGATACATTTAAAAAATAATTTGAAACCTTCAAATAACTTTAAATGTGATGAATAATCTTTAAGATTATTCTTGACTCTTTATAGTTATATTTGAACTCTTAGTTTATTAATCTTTATATTTATAAGCATAATGAACTTGCGATAAATATTTATTATTTTAGTTTAGATATTTATCTATTTATTTAATATTTTTGTCAAAATTATATATTCTTCTTATAATTTTTTATAAATAAGACAATATTCTTATGTTAATTTTGTTAATGTTATATTCATGAAGATTGTGGTCCTAAAAGAAAGTTGGCACAAATGCACCTCAAGTAGGATTAGAGGAAGTCACCAAATATAGGTTTTGAGAACACCTAGATGAGGTACTACAAAAAATTTTGCCAAACAAAATAATTTTAATGTGATTTAAATGAGCATGTAGAATAAGAAATGAGGAATATAATAGGCATATGAGATTATGGTTTTGGAGTAAGAAATGGATGAAAAACTATATTTGATTTTGCAATAACATATAAAGTTATAATAACTAATACATTTTCAAGTAAAGACAAGAACAAAAGTGGGAACAATAAGTCACATATTGACCTTGTTATGGTTAAGAAGGATAGAAAAATTTACAAAGATTGTAACGTAATCTTTGGAGAAAACTTAATTACCCAATATATATTAGTAGTGTTCGATATGTGCCTCAAGCATAGTATCAATAGAGGAAAACGTGCATGGTTTCTTGAATCAACTGGTGGAAGTTAAAAGGATAAAAACAAAATATATTTAAGGAGAGAGTAGAGTCCAAGTATTAGGAGAAATACACGGTGACTCAAATATGATATCAGATAAAATAACATTCAAATTGAAAATAGTAGCCAAGAGCATACTCGGTGAGTCAAAAGGACTTGAACCACTAAGGGACTAATTTTGATAGTAGAATAAGAAAGTATAAGAGAAAGTGAAAACAAAATGAACA
>JBAMHZ010000031.1:5206761-5217151 GCA_037177395.1 Alpinia galanga
TGTAAGGTATGTCTTTAACATCAAAGGTTATTTTGAAAAAATTTCGGGGAAGACGAACGAAGGAATCCTAATAGATATTCCTTGACCTTTGAAGTTTACAACAAGAAGAGTGAGGATTCTATATTTGATGAATCTAGATATTCTCCTATTGATGAAGACATCAATGAAGAATTAAGGAAAATGCTAATGATATTGAATTTGCTCCATGCAAATGATCAAAATTGAAGTAAGCGACTAAATTTAATGTATTAGTCTTAACATACCAAAGAGATACATTAAAAGTATCCCTGATATATCTCAAGATCCTTTTAACTATAATTAAGTGAGATTATTTAATAAAGGGCAGCCTGATGTATGAAACTCTTATCAACGCGGGGTTCTAGGGAAAGATCATACAACATTAGATCTTTTGTATGCAGGCTTATTTTGCATTGCAAGAGGCTGTTTTCGAGACTCGAACCTATGACCACAAGATCACATGATAATAACTTTATCGTGGCACTAAGGATCAGTGGAATTATTCAATATACTTGATCTACTAGCAGTTAAATAAAGTAACTACCAATAATACTCCTAAGGTATTTCAAATCAGCTTGTTTACCCTTCGGATCACTATTCATCTTAATATGTTTGTAGCCATTGTAGTTAGCAACTCCTTGAAACTTTCCATCCCAAATCTCTTTATGAGTTCCTTAATATGTTTGGTTTAGTGAACATGAATTCATTCTTTAGTTTGTTTGATTCAAACCCCTAAAAAGCAATTTAATTTTCTAACTAGACTCATCTCATAATATCATTTTCCATTGATAAATTCATTAAGTTTTTATTAGTTATCCCCAAAATTATATCATTAACATATATTTCAATTAAGACATCATTTTCATTTTCATAAAACTTCATGAACAAATTGAGATCTATTTAAAGGTTTAAAATTTCAAACTGTGCCGATGTTTCGGTTTGCAATTGGAATGATACGGTTTTGATATCATATCGTGCCATGCCGATACAATTTTGATATTTTTTTATTTTTTCTATTTTAAATTCAAATGTAGAATTTTAATTAATCTATTTTTTATTTTTTATATTTTTAAATAAAAACGATAAAAAAATAAATTTATATATTATAATTATATTAGTTGATTAATAATTTATTTAATATATATATATATATGTGTGTTTTGATTCGCGGATTGCGATTGTAATTCCTCTACAATGGATCATGATTCCGCCGTGAATCGCTATTGCACCATGGATCGTGATTTGATTCTGTTAAGGATCACGATCGCGAATTCGCTGCCGTTCGTGATCGTGATTCCGTCGTCGATCGTGATTGCCTCGTTGTGTGCTGGTGCCGGTCTCATGTTGAAATAGTAAAAACGAACCGTTCCGGGTAGCACGACTTATCATTTCAAACCTTGTTCTATTTATCCTTTCTTAAAACTTTTGAAATAAGAACGATGGGCAATCTATTATACCATTCATGAGATGCTTTTTTAAAACCATATAAGGGTTTCCTAAGCTTATATACATGATTTGACTAATCTAAAAGTTCAAACCAGGTGGTTGTTCTACGTACACCTTTTTATTAATAAACCATTCAGGAATGATAATTTTAACATCCATTTGATATCAATTGTTTAAATCCTTCATAAGCAATAGATGTGACAAGTATTTAAATTGATCCTAAATGTGCTACGAGACCATAAGTCTCATTATAGTGGAATTTTCTAATTTGATTAAAGCCTCATGCTACTAATCTAATGTTGTTTCTTTCTCATCTACCTTATTCATAAAAACCCAGTTCACACATTCTAAATTCTTTTCATCTTCCTTTTTTCATATCATCATAGAACTCAAAGTTTTGTTTTTTCAATTCCATTAGCATTTTCTTGCCTTGATTGAAAAATTTCCTAAATAAATTTGTGTGAAGATATACCCCTCACAACCAAACACAGTAACATGTTTAATTGTGTCTTTCCTAACCAAAGTTCATAAGGAGTTTTTTCTAAAAAAAACTTTTGTGCAAATAAACTATATTTTGCATATAACATCTTGTAATAATTGTTTCAGTCTAAAAGTAACTAGCTAATGTATATTCGTTTAACATTGCTCTAACTCCTCACATTGTTCTAGCTGCCTCTTTGATGTGCAATTTTTTTTACACCACTTTTGTGGTGTTGATACAACGAGAGTGGATAACCTATCATGAGGTTCTTGTTTAAAATCATATAAAGGCTTCCTAAGTTTATATACATAGTTTGGGTAATCTAAATATGCAAAATCGGAAGGTTGATATATGTACACCTTTTTATAAATGAAGCTATTTAATGCTAATTTTACATCCACTTGATATTAAATTTTTAAATCCTTTAAAAGCCGCACATGCTAAAAGTATTTGAATTGATCCTAAATGTGCTATGTGATCATAAGTCTCATCACAGTCTAATTCTTCAATTTGATTGAAGCCTCAAGCCACTCATTTAACTTGTTTCTAATAATTATTTCTTTATTAGTTACCTTGTTCTTAAAGACCCATTGTGTATATAGTTGAGGTAGTCGTTTCAATTCTTTTCTCTAAATGTTTAAAACTGGATGGTTGTTCTAGGACATTTTTTATTAATGAAACCATTTAGGATTGCTAATTTATTATCCATTTGATATCAAATGCTTAAATCCTTCATAAGAGGTAGATGCTAAAAGTATTTGAATTGATTCTAAATATGCTCTGAGACTATAAATCTCATTATAGGCTAATTCTTTAACTCGGCCAAAGCATCAAGCCTCTAATCTAACCTTGTTTCGAATAATTATTTCTTTATAATCTACCTTGTTCTTAAAGACCTATTATGTATATACTTGAGGTGGTTGTTTTACACATTCTAAATTCTTTTCTTCCTTTTTCATATCATCGTACAACTCAAAGTTTTGTTTTTCAATTACATTATTAAATTTCTTGCTTAATTCTTTACTTTGATTCATCAAATATAAGATTCCTTCATCTTGAGAGCCTTCTTGTTATAAGCTTTATAGGATCTATTTGATGAGGAAAATCCAACTAGGATTCCTTCATTTGCTTTAATTGAAAATTTTCTTATATAATTTTTGGTGTTTAAGATATATTCATTACAACTAAACACCGCAGGATGTTTAGTTATGAGTGTCTTTTCTATGCAAGTAAACTATATTTTGCATATAACATGTACTAATTGTCTCAGCCTAAAAGTAACTAGATGATACATATTCATTTAATATTATTCTAACTACCTAACATTGTTTTAGCCGCCTCTTGATATGTACTATTTTTTTCTTTCTAAAACACCATTCTTATTGTGTTCTAGAGCAACAAAAATCATGTGTATACCCATTATTCTTATAAAAATCTTCAAAATGAATTTTCTCAAATTCGCCGAATGGTCATTTTGGATTTGATTGACTGA
Organism: Alpinia galanga; assembly: GCA_037177395.1. Classification (NCBI taxonomy): domain Eukaryota; kingdom Viridiplantae; phylum Streptophyta; class Magnoliopsida; order Zingiberales; family Zingiberaceae; genus Alpinia; species Alpinia galanga. Next base: position 5,210,199 of record JBAMHZ010000031.1, read on the forward strand.
CTCTTTACATTTTCAACTTTTGCAAAAAGTAGTAAGAACTTCTAATGAGTCATTTTTATATTTTATAAAAGTGAATCTACTATAATCATCTCTTATAAAACATTTAGTACCACTTAAAAATAGACTATCATGAATATTAAATAAATCAATATGCCGTAGTTTTAATAATTGAGTGGTGCTACCAATTGATTTACCTTTAGGAGAATTTGACTTAGTTGCTTTCTTGACATGCATCACATAACTTGTCTTTATTAACACTCATTTTTGGCAAACCTTTCACAAAATCTTTCTTGGCATTCTTAGCAATCAATCTTAAGTTGGTATGTGTCAACCTCCTATGTTATAACCAAAATTCCTCCTCTCTTATGAAAGGTTAATTCTCTGGTGCTGTTATAGTTAGTGTGCAATCAATCTTTTTTGGCCTCCACGGGCGTAGCCAAGTTGGTATTCGAGTGATAGAGTTGCTCCAATAGATAAGGGTCAATCCTCAGTGGGATTAATTCTCCTGAGAAATAAATGCTCTTCCACCTAGGAGGCCGCTCGGTCACCATAATTTATCCTTCTCCAAGTGCTGTGGGGCAAATCTAGAGGGGTGCTCGGGGTGAACATTATCTTTTTTTTGCTGCAAAGATTCCTCCTCTTTTGACAATAAAAACTTAATAACAAAAAATTAGAAATACGAAGAAAATTAATCTATTTCTTTAACCGTAGTTGCACCAAAGTCATTATGCTTTGTCAAACATTTAGTTGAGTAAAATTCAACCTTGTATCAGTATGACATACTAATACTTAACAAATTAAAGTTTATGCCTTTGACTAATAAAATATTATAAATTATAAAATTTGAAGAAAGTCCTATATTGTTCAAAAATAAAAAGGATGCCTTTATTTTCATTTTCATTAAAATGACATTATTGAAAAAGAAAATATGAAAAGGGCACCCTATCTTATTTTTCACCTTAAAAAATCCTTGTTCTAGCACCATATAGCATTTTTAGCCAAACCTGATACAACACACCTATAATCCTAAACCCTAAACTTTAAAACAACTTTAATGTTAATTAAAATTGCTCCAATATTAGTTAAAACTATTTCAAGTTGGTTAAAATTGCTTTAAGTTGGTCAAAATTGCTTCAAAGCTATTGTATTAGTTTTAACCGAGTTGAAGAACTTTTGACCAACTTAAAAAAAATTTAACCGATGTTAGAGCAATTTTGACCAACATTAGAGCAGTTATTGTTGGTGCAATCGGTGCAGGTCACGAATGACCAAACTCGAGTTGAGCTCAAGTTGAGTTTTGATGTTTGACAATATGGTTTAACCACATGTGTCATGATGGAGAATGTTAGAAAGTCCAAGTATGACTTGGCAAATGGAGTTGACAATTGGAGAAGTTCAAATATGGATACTTGGTAAGGAAAGTCCAACATGATATTGACAAAAGCAAGGATGCAATAGTCTCTTAAGATCCTTAAGCTCCTTTTGGAGAGACTTCATCTTGTCTGAGATCTAGACAATGAGTTATTCAAGTATGCAATAGTCTCAATCTATTTTAGAAAAAAAAACTACCTTAGTGTTACGTATGAAGATTCTTCATCACAAATAGAGCTTTCTTCTTTTCCACAAGAAGATTCCATTATATCGTCTATTCTCATAAAGGCAATGTTTCTTATTGCCTATAAACAATTATTCTGCTTCCGAGGATTCAGATGATGAATCATCCCTAGTAGTTTTCATAGCTTTGTTTTTTTAGCTTATCATCTTGTTTGTTTAGCTCTGGATACTTTGCCTTTTAGTGTCCTTTGCTAATTAAAGTAACAATGTTAAAAGGCGTTGAAGCTATTTTATTGAAAAAGAAAAGAAAAAGAAAAGGATAGAAAATTAGGCATGAGAGTAGGTCTATTCTTCCTTTTGGCCTACAAGAAACTCATATTAAAATTAATTCCCTTTTCCATTTAGTCATGACACCCTTGTGATTTGGTTGGAGACTTAGTTGTTGATGGGGAAGAGCATTGAGGATCTACATAATAAAAGCTGTATGTGACTAGGAGAGGCTTTATTTAAGTTTGATGATGCAATAAAAAGCACCGTGGCAAATGGTGTGGCCCCATGCCTGTTAACCACAAATGTATTCCTATACTGTGTGAATTGCATACTTACTTATTGTCCTTATGGTGCAGGATATTGAATATTTGAAGCTCTATTCTTCACGTTTTGGAAGGGATAAAGGGTTGGCTCTTCTGGGGAAAACTGGAGTTTATCTTAACCCAGAACGCTACACACTTGAGCATTCTCCGATTGACTTAATGCGAGCTGAGGTCTATCGCACATGTGGAGCCTAGAAAATACTGTCGGGGAACAAACATCTACGAAATTCATTTCCTGCTCCCTTGGCCTTTTCTTGACAATTTTGGACGGATGAAGCGGATATCCTGTTCTAAACATGTCTTAAATATAGGTGTTTTGATATTTTTGCTATAAACTCCTTGTATGTCCCTCGTCATTCCTTGCCTTAAATTATTGTAGATGAGAAATTATAGGAAGGATACCTGGAGCACTATTTCCAGAAGCCTGTATATTCAGAAAAACTTCATGGGAAATTCAATATGGGATCGCAGTTGTCTTCTGTTAGTTATATTCCACTGCTTCTAAAATTAAAAGTATTTCGGAATTATATATATAACAAGTTATATTTATTACAAATAGTGCAAAGATGCCTCTGCTGTGCTAGTTAATTGATCTATCTACTAACTTAGCTTATCATATAGTGGATTTACTACTTGAATGGTCAGATCAGCAGTAGTTCTGTTTTGATAGTCATTCCAAGTTCCTTATGCTTTTGTTGACAATTATATGGCCTACTACCCTTGTAAAATTTTCTGCTGTAGAAAGATATTCCCATTAATTAGTTGGAAGAAACTAGGCAATGCAGGGGGGAAATGTTCCAGCCAGCATGTATGGATGATTGATGTCTCTAATCATTTCCTGCCAGATCCTTGTTGGATTTTACTTCTTATTTCATTTTGTAAATGGCCTTCAATATCACTTTATCATAAATTCAAGTTTTTTATTTGGAACTCTAATTGCTCATTTTTAGTCTCTCCTTGTTGTGCTGAAACATAAAAAGTGTGTTAATCCTTGAAATCATCTTGCATAGTAATAGTTTTATCGAAACAATGATTTGCTTGTGGCATAATTTTTGTTCGAAATAAAACCTTCCATTGAAAATGATTATTTTGCCATCTCAACTTAATATAGTGAATTGAACTTTGAAGGCAACTTACAGATAAAGGGGGGAAGCCTGCGCGGCATGATTTGATATTTTGGTAAAATGGGTGGGGGATGTATGTGGATATATCCATGAAATGCTGCACTGCCCCCACAGAAGTCAAGTCATTAAGCCTTTCAAAATAAGGTTCCTATCGTATTGGGATGAATCTTTCAATTCACCACCTTACCTACCTCATTACTACTGCTACCTTCAGATTCATTTGGGATTTCAACCATCGAGTGCTGTAAGGCCTTCCAGCTGCGCTTTAAAGATGTACGTACAGATGTACAACTACTCCCACGTCACGCCATTAACTCTCTTTTCAGTTTCTTCTTCTTTCACTCACTCTGACCCTCAGTCTAATCATTACCCTAATTACATTTACTCTTTCTCTTTCTAGGGAAACATCTAATGCAGGAGGCTCAGCGTTTTCAATGACTTGACAGCCACAGCCTCAGGGGAAGTCGATGACAGTGGCAGAGAAGGTAGCTGTGAGTGAATGTGTTTGCAGTTGGGGCATGAAGGCGACAGCTTGCATAGCATCACAAGGAGATGGCAATTGATGCACACTGCCGTGATCATGCCACAGCTCCTATCGCTTGAATTCTGATTCTTCTCTGCTTGCTCCACTCTGCTGCAGCCAAATTTCTTCTCTTCGGAGCTCGAGGAGGATGCATGCGAGATGTTGAGATTCAGGTCCAGTTCTTGTTCCTTTGTTGGCTTCATCCACCTCTTCTTCAGGGTTTTCCTGTTCAAGTAGTACATCTTTCCGGACTGCACCATGCGTAAGCACTTCAAGCAATTAGAGCCTCAGTAGATAAAATAATTGACGCGCATAACAATCTACCATGCAATATGCAGCACCATCGATATTGCCCGTACGACATAACAAACAACTGACTGTCAATATTGTGCATTGTTCATGGAGTATACGTACTAACTAACTAACCTGTAGGTCCAAGCATTGTTCCCAGTCAGGTGGCAACGGGTCATCGAGGTGGAGTTCGACGCTCCTTTGCCTGCGAGGCTCATCCCAAACGTGCTTCCTCTTCCTCTTATTAGTGTTTCCATTTGACTCCGATGAGGAAAAGCTTGCCGCCTTTTCACCCAAGATATCGATCGAGGAAGATAAAGCCAGGGATAACTCTGTTTGATCTGTCACCCTCCAAATTTGCTCCTTGCTCATCTTTTCTTTTCACGTGAAGTTGGATACGAAATACTAAAATGCATATATAGTGCTCCAACGTAACACAAAACTAGCTAGCTAATTCATTGTACCACTCCAACGAAAAGCTGCATGGTTTTTCGCAGAGAGGATCGGAAAAGCGACGAGTGATAGATATGAGGTAGCTAGAAAGAGTGTGGATGGGGAATTAGACGAAACTGGAAGTTTCTCGTATCAATTTTGATCCACTAAATAGAGCAGCAGGGTGGGCAAAACTCTATAGTGCTCTTAAATGGCTTCTTCCAACCACATTAAAAGGAGGGCAGGCCTTGCATTTAAAGTTGACATGCAGACTCGCCTTTAATGCCCAAGTCCATTAGATAATTTAAAGTTGAAATCGGGATCTCGCTATTCTTAAGATTTGCAGTTTACAAGAAGAATATATATGCCACAAGCGAGGCGATGCCACTTGAAGCAGTAGCTGTGCTAATGTGCTTCATAACAAACCAATCTTATATGAGGTGGTTTCACAGGAAAATCTTTTCAAAATCACTGGATCTGAAATCCATTGCAAATCAACTTAAAGCATTGATTAGTCAGTTGTATACGATTTAGGTTTAAATGTGGTAGGACAATGGCTTCTTCCTTGTAATTGGACTTAATAGCCGTGTTTTAATATCTTAGAGATGCATCTTAAATTTTGATGTATATTTGAAGTGGACCATCGTGTGGACTTAGCATGTTAAACTGGATGTCGAAGTTTAGTTTGGAAGATGACAGGCATCTTGGGACGAGGAGCCGTTGGGAGATTTTGATTCGTGAATGGTCATCAAACGTAGAAAGACAATTGAATGTATGTGATCCATGGACAGCTTCTGCATTAATGTATTTTTGAGTTTTTGGTTGTAGAAATTTTATTGTTACGGTGATTGTCTAGAAAAAAGTTTAACTACCGAGGGTGGTTTGAGTGCTGTTAGGTTGTTTCAAGTTATGCTTTAGTGCGGTCAAAATGTAATAATGTTTACGTCAAGTGTTTTTTACGACTAATCTTTAGGTAAAGATTTTATTATGACACAATAGTCCTTTTGCATGGGAAGAAAGGGGGAAGATAAAAAATCTAATAAGAAATTTTACACCAGTTGAAAATTGATCTCAAGACTTCACGTGACAAATACCTATGCAGGGGCATTAAGTTATGCTTTAGTGAAACTAGAAACCTTGGAATAATTAGTGAATTGAATTAGGATTTGGTAATTAATTAGACACCTCTCACAATTGAATTCGAATTTTCTAATCGATTGAATCAGGATTTTGCAAATAAATTCTTTTTTGCTTAAGTTAACTATCTTTGGACAGTCAATTGTTGGTGTCTAATAGGTCACTTTTGAGCCATCTGGTCAACTAACAAGGATTGACATTTGACAAGAGGTTGTCAAGAGGAGTCAAGAGAGTGAACTTTGGATGCTAAACTATGCAAGCCCTTCTAGAACATTTTAGTAAAAACTCATTGGATACTAAAATTGATTAGTGCCCAAAGCAATTCAATATCCTCGACAAGGTTGAAGGTTTGACCTTCATCAAGCTATTGTTAGGGTGGTAATTTCAATGCCCATCAAAGATAATTGTATAGTATTGATTGTTAATCCTTTCAGCGACCGAGCTCTAATGTCATATGTTAGCGGACGAGCTCTAATATCATATGTTAGGACCTTTGGGTTGTATGATTAAGTAACTAGAGGAGTGGGTGGATAGCAATTTTCCTCCAAAGCTAGCTTACTGTCAAATAAATTGATTAGCACAATGGAAATTAAAACAATCAAATCATATTAATGATAACATGCTATGTATATATATTTCAGAACCTTCATTCCCTTTCTATGACTTATGACTTTTCAAGAAGTCTCTTCTAAAGTTTCACTAGTTTTTTTTCCTTATTGAACTCCTTTTAAAGGTGAAGAAACCTTTTATAGTCTTCTTTACAAGATAATCAATTGAAGCTAGATGATTAACAAATGAAGCTAGAAAATTAAGTCTAAGATGATGGAGAGGTCCGGGATATACGCAGCGAAAAAATAATAAATAAATAAATTTTATTTCATCTCAGACATTTCCTAGGGGCCAGGAATACTTGCTTTGATAAAAATCACAACATTAAAGGAAAAGGTGATAAGATTTTATACTTGTGAGATTCTATCGAATTTGTCAAAACCTCAAGCAAGGCTCACAAATCTTACCTCTATCGAAGTCCACGTTAGAATCTCTTGAGACAACTTTCAAAGTGCATGAGGTGTTAACTCCAATAAGTGCTAGCAAAGCCTAGAGGCAATGATAAGGGAAAATGATGACACAAAAGCAAAAGGTGGAGAACAAGCAAATCGAAAAATCAATGTGTCGATTGATCCCTAACCTCTGCTCAAAGGATCTATTTATAGATCTCGAGGTTATGACATGATAGCAGCTTTAAACCGAATAAAACTTGTCTAAATTATCATATAATTATGACAAATAAACCGGATA
>JBAMHZ010000031.1:5244521-5260159 GCA_037177395.1 Alpinia galanga
TTAATGTATTTCATGATGGTCATCACATGTACTACCACATCTCACTATAGTATATTCAAGGACTTTATCTATGCTTATAACATGGGTATCAAGATAAAGCGAATGTCATAGTGAATTGAATTATATTAAAATAAAGGATGTTTATAAGAGTCATCAAAGCTCTAGCCAATAGTTAGCTTGCAGGGCACCTACTTTAATAGTTCCACCATACGTTGCCGATAACCATCTACACAACTACTCCATATCCATCCTTCTCTGTAGCACTATAGAGAGTGTCTTCTAGTCAAATCACCATATCTAGCTTTTGCCAAAGCACACAACATTGACACTAGATATTCTCTCTTCTGATTTGGCCTCCTCTCTAAGTCCATTCAAAAAGGGAATTCTAAAATGTGTCATCAAATAAAGGAAATTCCAAGACAAAGTTCCATAAAAAATTAAAATTCTAAACACGGCCTAAATTTTTTACTTAAATTTTGTTGGAATTTTCCCCTTTATTTTTTTGTTTAAAGTCTGCCTAATTTGCTTTAAAAATTTATGTTTTATTTTATGCCAAAATCTTGGCTAAAATTTTCAAGTGACAGACCCATGATATATGTCCTACTACTCTAATCTCCATCTATCAAAAAATAATTTTGCTCGTGTGATGTAACCAACATCTCCACCAACTCTAGCTCCAAACTCAACCCATTAAATTCCCTATCTCAGATTAAGTTGGCATAAGATGTTAAAGAAGAATAAAAACCAGAAAAAGAATGGACCATGAAAGATGGAACAAAGAAGGTTGGTTGGGCCTCTACTTCAATTTATTTAGAAAATACGCTAATCAAGCCATTTACTACTCATCACATACAACTTCTTATTGGGATCGATGTATTAGGTGTCAAACAGCTAAAAGGGTGTGGGTGTGGGTGCGGATGTGTTAGGTGTCAGATGGCTAAAAGTGTCAGCAAGATTACACAAATCAAGTTATGCAATGGAAATAAAAACAAAAGAATTCAATGGACATCAAATCGCTAATGCAAGCATATAATGTGGTTTGCAACCCTTATTCCTATTTCATGATTTATGACTTGTCAATGAGCCACTTCTGAAAGTGCACTATCTTTCTCCTTTGCAGCTAACTTCTAAAGATGCAAAAATCTCTAACAATAAGCTTTACAATAAGATCTAAGAGGAAAATTATGAAGACTACAAGATAAAGGCTTAATAAATTAGAACAATGAGTATTTCACTAGCCTTGAAACATTTCCCTTGGTCCTCCTTAGATAGCCTTCAATTTCTTCAGCTTCATTTACTATTTTTGTTGGTTTGTCACTGATCTATCGAATGGATCCATCATCGAGTGATCGCTTCATCTGCCCAGTCCTCTAGAGTCCGCTATCAATTTATTGATACAATGTAGCCTTTAAGTTATCCGACTTTTGTACAATTTTATCAATTAACAACTACTTTTTGGCTTTCTTACTGTAGCATTATTTGAGTTTAGTGGAATTTACCATTAGTCGATGACTGCTCCAAAAAAGTTGATTGCTCACTTGACTCAATCACAAATAGAAATATTTTATTCACTAGTGGATTAGTTTAAGTTAATTCCTTAATCGACTAAACTTACAAGTCAACTAGAATCACCTACAGTCGACTAGGGCCCTTATTACAATTATCCTAATGATTGATTCTTCACCTAAGTTAAAATCTATCCTTTCCAAAGGATACAAGTCTCTCAACTCTCCCAATTCATACATAATCTTTAGCAACTTGACTTTGCTGCTAAGGTCATCTCCTACTAGGTCGCCAAGTCCCTTGACGCACTAAGCCCATAACTAATTATATGTGGCATCCTTCACTCTTCCCTAACTAGTTCGCCTATTTTTAACTCCTCTTAATGTCACACCTTGATGCTTCCATCCTACGGTTCCTCAAATGTCTTGTACCACCCTTCTATGATCTCCAATGACCCTCAAGTCACTAAACCAACCAACTTGGTTGCATACCAAGTGATCCATAGTTTCTTCAAAATCACCTCAATATTTCTTATACTACAATCCCTTGAATGCCTTATATAACCTTCTCCGAACTTCATTGGACCTCCAAGTCATCAAGCGTGTTGCCTTGGCACGCTGATGATATACCACTCAACCTCATCGATCACGAGCTCCTTAAGCTCCGTATATATCCTACAAAGTTCCTACACAACTTACCAAAGATCTATACTAGATACAAATGGAAGAACTAACTCAACCCTCGGCACAAGCATTAAAACCCAAACTCAACACTGACCACTCAGGGCATGATTATGCCAACACTTGTTCCTAACTCGGTTTGGTTAAACCAACTATAGCATGACTAGGTTTATGGGGTGTTATCAAGATAAGAATAAGACTGAATCAAAGGAATTCGACTATAAAAGAGAAAGATTCAAATATGAAGATTAAGTAGAATTGAGAGAATGTTTCGGAGAACACCAAGCAATAAAAATTATTCTCATTTTTAAAATCATTAATTCATGTTTAAGATAGAATAATGAAATTCAAAAATTATTTCCTTAAAATTATTTTCTTTAATTTATTAATAATCAACTAGATAAAAAAAAACAGCTTATTATCACAAGAGAATTTTTTTTTTTTGAAAAAAATCCCATAATTGTAAAGACTAACTAATAAAAGATTGGAACAAAATTAGCCGATACTTGCTAGGATCAAGCTTAACATGAGATTTAATTGAAAAAAAAATTATAAATTTAATCAAGGTTTAAAGTCTCGTGCCATACCAGTCGACATGGACGAAATTTATCATTTTGTTTACCGATCGATATAACATTGGATTCAACACAGAGCTAAAGAGGTAAAGAGGAGAAGAGAAAACTTTTACTAGCAATGATGACAGTGAAGTAAGGTTTAGATTAACAAGTTCTTCTAGCCACAAACTCCAACAACATAGAGTAGACCTCTGTGAGATTGTAGTGGCCTTGCGGTGGCTAAGCAAGGTCACAAGGCTTCTACGACGTAACAACGGCTTAGTGACGGCTAGGCAAGACCGTGAGGCCGCTATAACCTTGCGAAGAATCTTCACCTACAATTGTGTGATTTGGTTTTTTTCCCTTCTTCCTCCCTTTTTTAATCCCATTCCTTTTATTCTATTTATTTGCGATTAGTTACTTTCCTTATGAATTTCTTTTCCCTCTTTCCTTTTTTACTTTGTTTTTTTTTCCTTTCCTTTCCTACTAATTTATATTTATTTTCTTTCTTACTAATTTTTTTCCTTTTCTACTAATTTTTCCTTTTTTTTCTTGTTCACTGATTTTTTTTCTCCTTTTCCCTTTTTCTTTAATTTATTTTTTCTTCGTTTCCTTTTTCATTTATTAATTTTTTTATTTATATTCCTTTTTGTTTCCCCTAATTTACAAGAATCTTTTTTTCCTTTTTAGACTAAGAATTTTTATTCATAAAGATACAAAAAAAAAAAAAAGAAATATAATATAATAATATAAAATATACTATTTAGATTAAATTTTGGACCAAATTATTCTTAGTCTTATAATATATTAGAAATTTTAATCTTATATTATATTTTATATTTAAAAACTAGCAAAACTATATTGGTACGGTATGATATGGTACCGAAATCGTATCGTTTCGATCATAAATGGAAACTTCGATATGATTTGAAATTTTAAATCTTGAATTTAATAGCTAATGAGCATCTTAATGCATGAAAGAAAAAAAAATTAACAAAAAATAATAGATTAAGATTTGGTCAAATGAAGAATGGATGTGATTTTATTTGCTAAGGTACTTGCCTTTTTTATGGTGCTATATTAATTGGAAGAATAATTATTTAATGAATTAGTGTGTGGATTAGCATGACCTGAAACTATCCATTTTTCTTGGAGTTGACTAGTGCACAACTAAACTCTTATACTAAGGGCTTTTAAGTTGATTTTGTGTGGGACTTGTTTGATTAGGTTTGAGCTACATTTAGAGCTGATTTAGAGAGTTTAAGGCTGTGTCAAATTTGAGTTAAACATTGTCTTGCTTTCTCAAGCCTGTGTATCTCTCTTCCCATCATTTAGTCTTGATCAAACACCCCACTTCACCTAGGGTTTTCTTCTCCACAAAGACCTCTCCTTCCTTGGAGATCCTTCCTCTTCTCCTCTTAGAGTTGGCGGCAACAAGAGTTTTAGTGGTGTTTGGCACTGAGGGAAGCAAGTGATGGGGAATTTCTCTTCAAGAGTTAGTTATGTACTTGATATTTGACCTTCTCTTTGGTTTTTTAGAGGCCTAAGGGCCCTTAAGGGCTACCTATGACCCTTTCAAGTTAGATTAGACCTAAATGTTATTTCGCAAATTTTTCTACCCTTAAAATTTTAGGGCAGCAGCTAAGAGAGAGAATTTGGTGCCTTCCAGAATGATAAGTTCATCTTAGCCACATCTCAAATTTTCTACCACATCTTGCTGCATTATAAGTTTCCTACTGCCACAAGGCTCACCTTAGAGATTGTGATTAGTGTCAAAGACTAAATTGTCTCGTGTAGGTGAATGAATTGTTCAAACATTGGGCCAAACCTAGGACTGGGCAAGCATTTGGGAAGACTCTTTCAAAGTGGGTGATGTTCCTACAAATAGGATATTGAATTATGGAGTAACTAATGCATTAATTGGGATTCAGCCCAATTTTATCGAGCAGGATCATGCTGTCATAAATGGTTAAAGGAGCTAAGAGGTGAATTACAAGCAAAGAGGGGAAGAGATTGCTCTATTATATGAGGTTTCATTTGGGTATTTTAAACAATTTAATCAATTTGCAAGTTGAGCAAAGTGTTGAAAATTTGTATGCCTATTTGAATGTGGTGAACTTGGTTGTTATATAGAGGTTGGTATATGGTCAACCGTATTGTTAGTTGGAGTGATGCATTTTATAAGACTAGTTTTTGTTGCATAACACATGATAATGATCTTAGTCCTCAATTTGGAGGAGTGATCTATATACTATATTGTGATTTATGTTGATGCCCCAGAGGAATGATCTCGCATGTTATCGATGGTTCGATGGTTTATATATAATATTTAGACTATGTGATGGAGCTAAAAAAATAATCTTGCAAGCAAAGTTTAAAATCACGAGTCATACCAAAGTTTCAATCATTGATTGTGACAATGCTGTTTCAAAATTGTGTCGTTGCTTTGATGCATGGTGTCGATAATAGATTGGATATGAAGAAGGAAGAAGAAGCATAAAAAAGAGACATTATGTGTATCGAGCATGGTGTAAAATCTTGTACCATGCTTGATGAAATGATTGAAACATAGTATTCCAATAAATTACTGAAATGCGATACCATTAGCACAGACAATGTCTCTTTCCCTTCTTCATCTCCTTCTTCCTTCAACCTCTAATCTATCAACAGTACCATACATGTTAAAAACCAAAACTACAACATAGTTTGAGATGTTGATTCTTAGTGCTGAGTGGTATCAAATTTCGATGATTTATCATAAAGATATGTTTCGCCCATTTCACCCAAAAGGGTATGAGATTTCAAACCATGCTATCAAGTTACTAGTGGGATATTGCCATTTATATACAATATTAGGACTATATCCCAATGTTAGAGAAGTGATCCTGAGCATTATCATGGGCGTCAATCCTTTAGACATTATATTGGAACTATATCCCTGACTAGAGGGATGATTTCATACATCATTGATTTCAATGGATCTATAAATATGTATATTATACTTGACAAAAGAATATTACCTTGAGATAGATATAATGTGAATTGTTTGAGAACCTCGCAATCAATGTATTGGTAACCCTTGGCAAAGGAACAACAACTCATTGGATTCTTACAATATTAAGCAAGGTGTCCACATTGCAAACTTAGTAGCATAACCATTCAATCAATGGAGATCTTCAACACAAACATCTCTTACAGGAAGGGAATAATGGAAATATGGACAAAGTGTAGTGAACTAGAGAAGCAACTAGGTGTGCATATTAGGAGCCCTTGAGAACATAACTTGGTTCAACACAACAACGTGGCTGAAGATGGCAATAGGGCACATAGAAGGGAAGAGGAGCCATGAGAGAGAAGATAGACCTTTATCAGTTATCCTATTTAATCATCATTTAAGCCCAAAGGTCTAATAGACCAAGTCTTTAATAGATAAAAGTCTGTTTTTTAGGAATTAACACAAAAAAGATGACTGCATAGTTTCAAAAAGCATAAGTATGATCTAAAAAAGTCCTTTAGATTTTAAGTCAGTATGATTTAATTTAAATGGGTTTAATTGAATCACATAAGGTTTTTACTCCATACACAGACTGCATATATTATATTCAGACATGTAGTAGCTGCTAACAATTCCTCTTCAAAATTTGCCCAGGCAAATGCATCTGTAGACTAGACAAGGTTTTTCTAAAACATGGGTAACTACCAAAAAGATGCAAAGTCTAACAAGATGTAGTTAAGCAATCAAACTTATAAGGTTTTGCAACTGAAGCTATTATGTCTTGCACATACACGTGCAAGCCAAGTAGGGGTTTTCCAAAAACATAGTTAGCCAAAAAAAATGTTATGCCTAAGAGACAATCAAACTTATAGGGTTTTGCAGATGAATATGTTTTGTAATCCGACGAGTTAGATGCCTTATCTAAGGAACAAGATGAGTGCAATAACCCTAAAACATTATCTATGGGAGTATGTTGCCACCTACTTCGTTATATGGGAATAAAAAATAAATTAACTTAGTTGGATTATAGAATACTACAGACTTCTATTATGAAAACGATTTCAGCAATACCCATCATTCAAGTTCATTGAATTGTAGAACATTTATATGAAAAGCCTAAGGACTTGTATTATGGAGCATTTATATGAAAATCTACAGCAAGCATTTAGTTTTTAAGTTTTGAATAAAGTTTAAGTCTCAATCCTGTTCTGCATATCAATATGCGAGTAGAACAATAAGTCTCATCATCAACTCAAAACAATTTTTTAAACTGTAGTTTATTAAACCATGCCCTTTGTAATTGAGAATGACTAAAAGGCATCTCTAGAATTGTTCTTTAACCAAAAGGCATCTAATCTTCCCAAAATCCTTGATTACAGGGTGAAAATTATTTCACAAAATAACTATTAAATTTTTCTTCAAAATACAGATATGTAGATGATCAAATATCAATACTGTACTTAGGACACCTACAAGCATATAATATTCAAAATATTTATTTTAGAAAGTGCAAGATGATTTGCAAATCCACTTGAACTTTAAAAATTGATACAAAATAGAACCCAAACTCATCTTAGTGTCGAATTATTCATCACATTGAACTTTTTGGACACAACAAAAATTAATATGTTCTAATTAGGGTGTCTAAAATTTAGTAATGATCAAAATCAATGATTTTGAAGGTACAAGCACTAAAAAAATGGCCATAAATATGCAGAAATTGTTTGAAATTTAAACATTACTAAGAATTAGACACATTAAGTAGAACTTATTAGGATCCTCGTGTTCTTGAAAGTCAATTTTAATATAAAAGCACTAGATAAGATAATTTGTAATCCACTTTCATTTATTTTGTCAATTTTATATGCACAAGCTGATTTGCTAACCAGTTTGGATCTTCAACAAAGATTATGGCCATTATGAGATTTTAAACTCAGTCAGTAGAATGTTGATTTTTTTTTTAATGTACAAAGGAGTTTACTTTGATAAAAAAAATCAACAACAAGATGTTCTATAAAATAATAAAAATGGCACCTACTGTGTCAATTTCCAAAGTGCAAGCCAATTTACAAATCATCTTGCAGCTTTAAAATAAAAGATTCTAGTCGTTATGTGCTTCTAAAATTCTATATGCAGAGTACTATAGCTTCTTGTGTCTAAAAAAATTTATTTTGATGAAAAATCTGACTGGAAGTTGTTTTGTAAATTGGCTTGTGAATCACTCTTTGGCAATTCAAACTTGCAACTTGAAAATCAAAGATTTTGATTTCTTGAGCCCAAAAATTTATTTTGGTGAAAAACATGACCACAACTTGTTTTGATAAAACAACTTGTGCTTCTGTAATCAAGAAAATTATGGGAAGAAGGACACTTTTCTTTGGTAAAAAAAATGATCATAAGGGCATATTTTAACCATTTTCAATTACAAAGAGCATGGCTAAATTGCCCAAAAGGACTCAAGCATTTTGCCAAATCCTTTTTTGCACAAACTCAATAAAATGAGAGATTTAAAACGAACCTCAAAAAAAATGAAACTGAAGGAGAATGCATCAACGCTTCTATCAAATATTTCATTGTTGTACAGCTCTGGTGCTGTGTACTGACCTATTGCAAGTAGAAGATATCATTTAGATTACAAAATATCAAACAAATATAAGAAAATCGAGGGCATAGCTACAATTTCAAAATCAGATTTTCGATCAACTTCCATTAACTATGTTGAAGTATTGTAACATGATTCTCCAGCACTACAATTCACTACCTACAACAGTTCTTGTCTAATTATTGGGGGTCAATTACTGCATTTGAGATTGTGACATAAAAAGCTCCAAATGGATCTCCAAATAATCATTTAAGAATATGAAGCTTGATCAACGATGCTCTTCCAATAATGCGTAGGTTAAGATGACTCACTAGAGTGGCATGGAAATATATTAAAAAGTCAATGTTTACCTTGAATCTCTATAAATACTCCTGTACAAGGTTGATTGCATGGAGTGAATAGGTACTCAAAGATAGGAGAATCAGATTTAATTGTCAATTACAAAGTTAGAGAAGTGTGTAAGAAATAGAAGATATTATCACCAGTCAAGCCTAAAGTTTCTTTTACTTTTGCAATTAATTTTTAATTGACCAGAAAAGAAGAAGGCATTGCTCTTCAGGCTCTGAGAACCAAATATTTAGGTTAATATATAAATTATTATAGTAATAGTAGAACCAGAATGAATAGTTATGAAATAAGAAACTTGTGAAGAGTAGTTTACACAATTGTTGGGTCACCTCAAGTATCAGCTATTAAATATATAGTTACATATCAAGATTTATTTGAACCAATGAATGTAACTAAAGTTAGTTAATTCTAGCCACTTACTCAGCCATAAAAGAAGAAAATAAAAAGGGAAAAGCGGAACAAAAAGAATGAAGTGGAATTTTCAGACTAACATAAATTCAAAGAGTCTATGTTGATTTAAATCAAGTTCATTAGAAAATTTTCTTAATCAACATCGTCATCGTTGTCATCAAACCATGTTTGTCCCAACTTATTTGCAATTGGATACATGAATTTGGTAACTATTTTGAGCTTTATGCAAGGGTATATCATTAGTAACACAAATCCTCTTAATCAATGATCAAAGAAGAGAAAATAAGAGAGAGTAAAAAGGATTGAAGGAGAAAACAGAGAAGAGGGGATGGGGGAGGAAAATGGAATTAGAATGAGAGAAAAGAGATGAAGCCAAAGCTAGACAGCTATGTGGCACAACCTAGCATGACGACCAAGAAATTATGCATGACCAGGCGATGCAACTGAGGGATCTGTCTAAAACACATTTTCAGCTTTGAGGAGCATTAAGAAAGTATTGGGAGATATTATTAGGGTCACGCTTAGCAAAGAGGTCTTTCTTCTTCCAAGTTGTCTTGGTGAATCCAGACTTGTTTGACAAGAATTTTTTTTGTTTGCTTTCTCCATCAAACTTGGTAGTCCAGAGAGGTGTGGTGTTTTTTGTCCATGATATATTTAGATTTTCTATATTTAGTTGTCGTACTGATAGAAGATTGGTTTCTCACTGCACAGATAAACATATACCATTGTTGTTATTTTTTTTCTTGAGTGTCTTCATCATGGTTATAAATCTCGACTCATGCCAAACGGTACGAACAAAATTTACCGTTCCGCTCGTCGCTTGGCACTGGTACAGATAGTACCAGCAGTTGCGGTGGCCTCTGCAGGAGTTGAGCCACGAAGAACTTTGAGTTGTACAGTGAAATTTTAATTAAAAATTAGATTAATAATTTTAATCAACTCTTTGCTATATTTTTTATCCCGTTAATTAATCAATAAAAAATAAATAAAATTAATCAAAATTTAATAAAATTATCTCATTAATCTAAAAATATTATGTAAATTTATTTTAAAATTTATTTTATTTATTTATATATTATGAATAATAATTTTTTTATAATTGGATTTTATTTTTTAATCCTATACAATTGAAATTAATTAAATTATTTTAAATATTATAATTAATTTTTTGATATTTTAATTTTAATTTTTTTAATATTTATGTTAAATTTTTTATTTTTAATTTATGTATTTTATACTTAAAAATTATTAAAATTTATCGGCACGGAATGATACGATATCAAAACTGTATCGTTTCGGTTGCTGATCAAAATCTCAATGCGGATTAAAATTTTAAACCTTGGTCTTCATACTTGTCATCTTGTGGTGCTATAAGAGATGGTTGTTGATCGCATATAAGGTGTTTTGTATTAACTTCCCAAGGAACGAAGAATTTTGTTGCAAGGATTTGTGGTTGACAAAGGCCTGTATTCTAGGAGCACTGAGATGATTCCGTGAACATTTAGAGATAAAGGATAGCTTATGTATCCTATTGAGGTTGATCCAATGGAAGATTTCTTGTTGGAATTGTTCCTAACAAGCAATATCAAATTAATAACAAACGAAGCAGGAAGAACATCAATGATATAAACGAACAACACATAGAGTTGACACATGAGAATTCATTGTTTGATAAGCTATTTTGTGATCATTGTCTTGAACCACTAGGTTCTTTCTCGTAGTCAACTCTTGAGCTTAGACAATGCCTATTTGTGTCTATCCTATGAGATATTTCCATTGCTCACACCACTTGGTCCAAGGCTTTTACATAAAGTTCATTTTATTCAAATAAAAGGCCTTTAGATTAAGTTTGTGATGGATAAACAAAGTTCTACAACTGTATATAATCACACTATTATGTCAATTTACTACATGTATGTGTATAAACTTGTTATCAAAATGTAAGTAAAATAATCTGTGTAATTTTGTAGGGTTAAAAAAAACTTAAATTTTAAATGTTTCTCTTTTATTTTTTAAATTCTTATATTTTTAATAGGTTCCATTTTCTTTTTAATCTGATTTTCATCAGAACAATACTGGTAGCATATAAATTCTGACTGATTTACATCTTCTGAATCTATTGAATACTTTAGGTCCCGATTAATTATTCTTTAGCACGAAAAGAGTGGAACTTACTGTCAATATGAGCCATTGGATTAGTTAACTTGTATCTGTCAGGTGTTACTTTCAACATCTTAATCAAGCCAAAGTCTGCCACCTTCAACTGACCACCATCATCTAGCAAAATATTTCTGGCACCTTTTGATAAATCAAAATCATCTAGTATGTATGTCACCATAACTATTTTCAGGTATTTGTTAATCTTACTTTGGAGTTAAGTTGCAATGGATAATTGGATCTGGTTTGCATTCATGAAGGTAGTTTATGCCCCTGAAACAAGAAACAATCAATATTTTGTAAAGAAACTTCCATTTTCAGGAAAATAGTGCACATTCTAATGGTTTGTGAAATCAATTTTTTATTAAACTTGCATAGTTTTCATGTTATTCATAATCTAGATCCCCATAAAGATGTATGCTTGCAGAATTGAAGAAGAAAACAGGAAATAAGAAAGAGAATGAATTAATAGTAGCAGAAGAACTATGAAAAATTTTACAAAAGCAGTGAACTCTACTGAAGATATAATAGTCAATCATGTGCAGAGGAAAAATCGCAGAACAAACCAATGTAACATAAATGATACAAGGGATTACTTATTCCTTACTCTGCACACCATCCTTAGTGCACAACATCAATTTAGACTTTAGCAAGTCAATGGTACTCTGCACACGATCCTTAGTACACAATATCAATTTAGACTTTAGCAGGCCAATGGGAACAAGTATGTTTCTTCAACTGCCTTTTACTCTTCCTCTTCTTCCTCTTATTTTCCCATTTTTTCCCTTCCTCTAGATCCCCATCCTAATGTCAATC
Organism: Alpinia galanga; assembly: GCA_037177395.1. Taxonomy (NCBI): domain Eukaryota; kingdom Viridiplantae; phylum Streptophyta; class Magnoliopsida; order Zingiberales; family Zingiberaceae; genus Alpinia; species Alpinia galanga. The sequence goes on from JBAMHZ010000031.1 coordinate 5,256,588, forward strand.
AGCAGTGCATCATGCTGCATGGCGTATTGTCAACACCAAAACAATCCTATTCCGACTGACCATCAAAGCTTAGCAATACAATTAGATTTCAAACCTTGATTAGAATTATACTATTCCTAGAGTATCAAAATTACACACAAGAACCACAATAAAACAAAAAAACATTCATTTCTGATGTTTGATTTAGAGTTTTCCTACTAAATATTTGGATCTATCTCTTTCCCCTCTAATTGAAAATAGTAGACCTTAGCCTATAAACAAATTGAACCTGGAAGACAAGACGATTCTTCTTTAGGTAGGATGGTATGGATGAGTATTTTCAAACTCCGAACTTGGGTCACAAATGCTAGAAACACCAAATGTGCTTTCCCTTAACAGGTTAAGAAGTAGCACAAAGCATTGATTAGGAAAGTACCTGAGCTGGAGTCAATCACCAACTTAAGGATAAGGGAAAGGGTGCCAGAATCTTAATCTTAATACCTAGAATCAACCCTTCTTTCCAAACTGTATTGATAAATTATTGAAGGAAACAACCACTAGTGGGGCTTTCTCTGTTGTAATTTTGCTTTCATGATTTTCACTGATCAACAAACTCCAACAAATGTGTTAGCCTTGGATTCTTTAGTGTCATTTACAATATGAGCATAGCCATCGTGTGTAACAGATAGTTTGCAAGGTTCTACATTAGCATATCACATATCCTTCTAATAGAATTATTTGATCTTTACTGACCAACTGCTCATCAAGGTGTAAGCCTTGGATTCTTTAGTGTAATTTACATTAGGGACACAACAATCGTGCATGGTATATCATCCTCAAGGCTCTACATGACATATCCTTCTAATAGTATTGTTGGTTGGATGCTATTTACTATGTAGCACTTTTCTTGATCTATTTTGATTAAATCTGAATCTGTCTGCTTGGGTGGCTGTGTGCACTCTTCTTGTAAGGAGAGGAAAAACATCCTCCAAAACATAATGTGGCAAAAATCCACCCCCTCACTAGACATTAGTGACAAAGCTTCCTCTCGTAATGTGGTTGGACTTGCATAGATCAACATGCATCAGAGGGTGCCAGAATTACCTGGTGAGACTCCTTTGATACTTAAGTCACCATGGTGCCATGGAAACAATACAACAATAAATGTAAAAGAAAATAATAGAGAGATTATATTATCATACCATTGTTAATCTTAATATTTATAGAGGATTATGGTCCAAAATCTTAACAAGTTATTGGATTTTATGGATTGCGGGTTATAGGTCCTGTGTGGGTTATGCCCAATTATAACCCACATACAATTGCACAAGAGCCAAGCCTTGTAGGCTAGTCATACTGAGCTAAGAGGGGATCACTATTCTAGGATAACATGAGTCTCCCCATCAAGTTGAGTCGAGGAATCAGAATATAAGACTAAATAAAAGTGTTTAGGACAACAAGATATTGAAGTGGGCTTGAGTAGCTAGACTGGATTGATAAGGTCAAATTGGCAAGGAGCTAGAGAAAATTTTTCTTAATGGTGGAGCTGGAAGGGCAAGAGACTGAGCTGGGGAGGTTGACTAAATTAGAGGAGAAAAAAATACCCTAGGATAGTGGTCCCATCCAAGCTCAGCATGTCCAGCCTTCATGGCTTAGCTCTAGCTCATGTAGGCTATAATTGGGCATGAGCCACACATGACCCGCTACCACAATCCAAAACATCTAATAACCTATAAGGGTTTTGGACCGTAATCCTCTATAAATACTAAGGTTAGCAATGACATGATAATTTAATCTCTCCATTACTTTCTTTTAAATTTATTGTTTTATTACTTCCATGGCACCACGGTGACTTAAGCATCAGAGAGAGAGACCTTGCCAGTAAATTCCGGCACCCTCTAGCATGTGTTGATCCATGTAGGTCTGACTATATTACAAGAGGAAGCTCTGTAACCAATGTCTAGTGAGGCGATAGATTTTCACCACATCACATAACATTCAAAAGCTTGATAAAATCTATAAGCCTCCTCTAATTAATTGGCCTAATTCCTCCTCCATCGCCACGAGGGCAAGCAAACAATTTCCTTTGGCTGGATAACAATTTTTCCTTGGGAGGCCTACCAAATTTTTAAGTTGGGAAATGTTGAGAAGTTTGACAATATAACAATAGCTAAACCATTGAGCATTATATGCTTCAAACTAGGAATGGTCTTGGGCTATGATTTTAACTTCAAATCTTGATGGAGGCATTAAATCTTAAATAAGTGAATGGTGAAACCCTAATTTAGTCACACATGGAGAGTCCTATAATGATGGAGTTTAGTTAACTGTTATTAACTAGAAATCATGCATTTTAGTTTGTCAAAAGCTCTACTGATAGAAACCCATATCCTATTTCATAGGAAATCAAAGAAAAAGATGAAATAAAAGGATAAGATGATAACCAAAGTAATTTAATTATTTTATTTTATTGCTTGCCTCAAAGGCTATATAATGTACATATAGGCATATAAGAGTGCCTTATCAATATAAGAATTATCGTTAATAATAGGGCTAATAACTTTAACTATTATAAAAGACAATATTTTGAAAGCTAAAATTATTAATTTCTAATAATAATAAATCTAATGACCTTTTTTAATATAATATTTTGAAGGGGCGATTTAAATGTCTATTTGAGGATAGTGTCAACGAATCAATTCTCTCAAGATGATGGGCCATACCTGTCTTAGTTGCTAAAACCCTTAAATTTCAACTTCTTGCATAGTCTTGTTTCACTTAGATAAAACAAATAAGCAATTTCAAGCTAGGTTGGATTTGGTTCATCTAGATAGAACAAAATGATCACAAATTTTGTGTTAGAATAATTATATATGTAAGCTAAGACAATGAATTTAGTGTACATAGGTGAAAATTCTCTTTTTTTAATAAAGCATTAATATTTTTGCTCTCTTTTTGGCACCAGAGAGAGGGGTATATTTAATCTTCAGAAACACTTATATGCATGGATAATAAACTAGGTATCTTTTATGGAAAAAAAACTCTTTTTTCCTCTTTTAAGTCTCAACCATATTTAGAAGGATAAGACATCACTTGCATTCCATTGTGAAAATTAATATGTATATAATTCTCAATTTATGTAATGATTAGGTTGTGGCCTTCCTTTCGTTGGTGCAATTTGATGTATTTGAGAGGTGTCTTAAGGCAATCATCTTAGAAGTTTAATTAATAAATTTACTATTTGGGTGTACATTTATTATATATTTGATAGGATCTTAAACTCATATACTGAATGTCTACAATACGATTCATAGCACGAGAGAACTTGTGATTGGATCACAACCAGTGAGCATTTCTACATGTGTACTTATGAATGTATTGAAATATTCCCTAGTCAATGAATCGATGAGTCAGGACATCATCGATTCTGAGAGACTAGCATGTGTTATGCTCCTTAGGTTATCCAAGCAATTGTTCCTCACTGGCTAGAGTCATTGGGATGTCGAGAGTTAACCGTGTATGCTAGTTAAGGGTAACTAATTCATTGGAGTAACCTGCTATAAGACTTCATATGGTTTCTTATGTCGTTGAAG
>JBAMHZ010000031.1:5266281-5294110 GCA_037177395.1 Alpinia galanga
CTCTAAATGAGGGGCACACCAAAGAATACTAGACTGGCAGGTTGCCCGTCACTTGCACTTCTCGATTTAGCTAGGTGGCTGGTGAGAAGCTTTTATAGGACAGAGCTAATAACCTTCAAAATTAGTCGGATCTAAGATTTGGATATCTAGTGTCAATCAAAAAAAAAAAAGAGAAAAGAATTGATGTCATTTAACGTAAGAAGAGAGTTGACGTTGATAGTAATATTAGTCAGACTATTGATAGCTAAAAAGAACAACAAATAAATAAACATGCTCATGTTAGTGTCAAAACAACAAAAAAATAATTGTCATGTATTTATTACCACAAGCATATTGCAATCCTATTAAGTACTAACTCCTTTTAAACCAATTAAATATACACAAAAGTTACAAGCACACAACTTTTTGTATTTTAAAATAAATTAATTTTTATAGAAGGGATGACTTTGATGGTCGATGCTTCCATTAATTTATCTCAAAATATATATAATCATACTAATATTTGAATTTAAAATTATGTTAGATTTTATCATCAAATTAATAGGAATTGACTGTCTCTTTAGTATATGAATAATCAAGTGCTTTAATCAACTGTTGAATCTATTATGTCCGTTGAATTGGCACCAATCAAGTGCTCTAATTATAACTTTTCATATATGTCAAATTAATCAAATCCTTAAGTATAATTTTAATAAAAATTTATAAATTTGAACATAATTAACATAATTCTTAATAATCATGAAAATTGTAAAAATAATAATAATAATAAAAAAAACATGATAATTAATCTTTTTTTGAAAATATCACATATTAAATCATAAACCATTTATGTTTAAATAAGAATTGATAATATCTGAATCCATAATACATACGAATCTAAACCTAATCGTGTGACCAAATGACTAACCACTTATTTATAGGATATTTTGTTAGAATTGTCCTTTTTAATATTTTCCATTTTAGATCATCATTAACATAAAATTTATTTTTTAAATCTCTACATATTAAAGGATCGCACCTTAGCAAATACATTAAAACTTAATATCCAAAACTTTAATCGATCACTTTTAATTAAACTTAATCAAATATAATATAATTATCCGTCATGTAAGTTCAACATTAGATTAATTATCCAACACCACTTCTCAAATAATTTGACGCGTCGATGAGGATCTCTCCTGTATACTGTTGATGCTGGAAAGGATTTCTTAAAATAATTCTGAAAGCACTGAAATTTATCAATCAAGCAAACCTATCAATGGATTTGACACTGCCAAATTGCAACCTCCTAACATCAGACAACTTGCAAGATAATTTAAATGCAAAACAATATAGCAAAACGTTTTTGCTGTATTTTGCATATGATAGGATTAGGTACCAACTTGGCTCTCTCTTTCTCATGCAATTTTTTTTTTCCCCTTTGGAGAGCAGACCATGATGAGTAAGAACCCAACAAGGTAGAATCGGCAACTCGACGACAAAAAACTAGTCCAATCACAGCTAATATAATGGAAGACACAGTAACACCAATATCAGCACTGGCACTAAAAGCAGTGGATTGGCTGATAACGACCACAACATACACATGTAGAATGAATATAGAGAAGAACACTGTAAAAACGTTTTTAGACTGTACTTGCAGGGACAATTGGTTTCCCTCGACCAATGGTGAATCCCCTAGTACCATCTGGCATCCGAGGACCAGGAAGCTGTTTGTTTGGAACAGGCTGCTCACGATCTGAATGGATAAGATGGTTAGACGGTGGGGTGCCAACCAGAGAGGCGGCTACACGACTATTGTTGTGATGCTGACCATGCCCAAGTCTCGCCACTCCATGTCCCCTGCCTCTCCCTCGCCTTTGTGCTCCATCTTTGTCATTGCTCTCATTCTGCCCAAAGTAATTGACCTGGTTAATCCTCCTACCATAATTATGCAGCTACAGAAGCAACTCAAATCTAGCCTACATTATAGAGGAGATATATTTGGTAGGCCAACTGAAGCTTGCAACAACATATTATCAAATCCAATAGAGAAACACAGAAAGATCTCTATTGAAAGAATCTTATTCACAGAAGAAAACTCTAACAGTGAGTTTCTTACCTCATGCTCATGTGATGCTTCAGATAAGTGATAGGCATCATCAATCTGCCGTTCATTTGATTGGTTTGATGTGGACAAATCATCTCCGTTAAATTCACCTTCATGTCCTTTTCTTCCTCGAGCTAGCCCATGTTTTGTCTATTTTGAAAAAGTAATATGTTGGTGATAAAAAAAAATATGCAATCAATTCAGGTCTAGTTTAGGGGAAAAGAGTTTGAAAAATCACCTCATGTCTACACAGGTTGAGAAAGAAAAAATTTGTTTGCAAAAGTAAAATGTAGAACTTAATGTATTTACTAAAATAACTAAGCAGCTAACAAGACAATTAAATCACTGTTGAGAAAGCTTGTTAAGATAGGAACTCACAAGAGTAAGAAACTTACTGAAATCAAAAATATATAAGAACTGGAAAGGATGAATGACATAAGGGGGTCAAGATTTCTTTGCAGACCTAACAATGCCTTGATCTCAAAATTAATAAGATTCTAGAATCTAGTAATTAAATAGTTGTCGCATTACCTTTCCTTTTTGTCTTCCATATTGATCCTGATTCTGGGATTCTAAAACCTAGAATCCCAGAATTCCACTTATATATCATAACCAATGTAAGATAAGCCTAAAGGATCATTAGAATTCATCACAACTTTTAGTCAAAGAAAAGCCTAAAACATTTTAGCAGGTCCATAACTACTTGCAAGCAATGTCTTTGTATATCCATATAACCTAGGCTGGCCTTTGATTAGCTTGCTCAGTTATGCTATTGGAACAATATCGATCTCACAGTTCCAATTGTCACCTCTAAACTCAACCATTTGAAGTTCTTGTTGGATCTTATGTGAAGGACAACCATGTCCAACTCTAGATTTGCGATTTGAAAAATAACAGGATCCAGATATTTTTGTTTTCACAAGCTACTATTTGGAACCAACAGCTTCGTTTGCGATGTTTCTCGCTAATTCAAACAAAATATAGGATGTTCTCCAAATGTACTTAGAGAAGCATAACCTTTCCTCTGTGTGTGTGTGTGTGTGTGTGTGTGTGTTTTAGAAGAACAAGAAGATAATTCAATGAATCAATATTTTTCAGCATTTTACCTAAGTGCACACTTGAGGTTTCATAATACTCAAAATGCACACCATGGTTTCATATTCACCAAAGGACGCACTTTACCAAAATGAAATGCCTAAAATAGCCCTCTAACTAAACCCCTCTCCAAAGCACATGGCTAATTAAAGTGCCCACCAGACAGGTTATCGCCAGTAAGGTAATCCATCTCACATGTTATGCTGAGAAAGACCGAAAACCCTAAGCTTCTATGCAGCAGAAGTGACTTCTCAATCTTTCAACGTGCCTGGTGGTGCCTAAGCTTCTTATGTGCAGCACCAACAACTTCCAAACAAACAATCCATTCATAGGTGGTAAAAGCTTAATCTTCCTCTCTACAACATCGACTTCTTTTACACACATCTGTGGCCACTATTTCACAAGATCACACTTCCAATACTCAATTGTCTGACCAGGTACATTGACCAAGTACATTGTAGCAATGTACAGAGAGTTATTTAGTTATTGTGATAGCGTATAGGTAGTCAGAGCTTCACTGTCAAAGTGTTTAACCTAGATCACCTTAATGACTTAAATCCTCTTTGGATTGGTCATTTGAGACCACTAGTGAATCTAGAATACTTCAAATAATGCATTCATATTCTCAGATGGCCATTATGAAAGATTTTAGACCATCAGCGTGTTTTAGTCAAACCATTTTGATAGGCTTAACCTTTCTAAAATGGTCATCGAACACTTGTGAGTCTGGTATACTTATAGATATGGTCTCATATACACAATTTAGAAGGTTTTAGGTCATCAAGGTGTGTTGGTTAAACCACATTAATGGGTTGACATTATCCAAAATGATTATTTAAGACCACTCCAGTATACTTCAAACAATTAGTCCATGGTCTCAAATGGTCAATTTGAAGGATTGCAGGCTCAAATTAGTCACATGAGGCCACTATTAAGTCCAGTATACTTCAACCAATTCATCCATTTTCTTAGATAGTCAATTTAGAGTCTTTTAGGCCATCAAGGTGTTTTTGGCCAAAACACAATAACAAATCCTATCCTAGACTCAATGCAGTTATGTCTAATTTAGATATTTTAGATGATTCAAAGTTTTTTAGCCAAAACACCTTAATAAGTCGAATCTAATCAATGCTACCTCATATATGTACACCTTAATATGCTGAATCTAATCAACAACCTCATACATGTTTAACACATAATATATTTATTTATTATACGAAAGCGAATCACCCTGTGGGCAATGGATGACACTGTAGAAAAATTTGTAATGTGGAAGAGATAAAAAAACGTTCTGATAAAAAATTGCCATGGGCCTGCATTTTAGACTATTTCAAGACCTTTTTTGGGACATCATGTAAGAGACCGAGTCATTACTTCGTATGTCTTCATAACAGGCTCAATACATTGAGCTAATCAAGCACAACCCGTTTACTTTACTCCTTAACATGCCTGAAAATTTAAACATCAAGAGGTATTGTTCAATATATTTAAGAACTAAGATAGGGAAGCAAGAACATTCAGGTTCTCCAATGTAATAGTGTCTCACTCAGAATGGAAAGATGTCTCACTCTTGCTAGGTCTTCTAAACCATGAGAAGAAAACCTTATTTTATTTTAAGGTGGCAATCAGTAAGTTATCTTTAACATTACTCTAAATGAGATCCTACTCAATCCACACTTGGAAAAGCTGAGGCAATATATTGTCGTGATGTTATGATATTTTATAAATTTTATATTTTACACCTTTTCTCATATTTTTCTCTTCTTTTAGTATATATAAAGTACTCAAAGGCTATATATGACTTTATAGTCTTATAGTTGTCACTAACGGGGATACATTTAGTGATTCTATTTCTAGATCTGACTATGTTCCCCACAAGGACCCTTACTCCAAGGGTTGTTGGGTTGTTTATGGTAAGCTTGTATTGGTTAAGGCATAATATTTTTCCTAACTATCGATTAGTAGCCAACATGTTTCTATATATCAGGCTTGGTTTTTGAAACACATATCTATACAAGTACCCATGGATTTAAATACCATGCCATGCTGCTTGCCCAATCGACATGGGCAGAATTGTCCATTTCACCTGCAGCTATGCACTGACATGGTGTCGCAAATGAAGCCGCAATCTCACGATGTCCTCTGCAAGGTCGCAGCTACTTCATTTTATATTTATTTATTTATTTTTCATTTTTTTAAATTTTTAACTGCTAATTTAAATTTCTTCCCTTATTTTTTTTTCTTTTAATTTTTTCTCCTTGATTGTTAATTTCTTTCTCCTTTGTTAATTTGTTTTCTTCTTCATCCGCCCGGGAAGATAAACAAAGAGGAAAAAAACTTCTTTACCTCTTCAACAATGGTTAATTTTTTCCCTCTATCTGTCCATGAAAAAATCCCTCTTAAGGTATAATTGATATTTTCCCTCTATCTATCCATATAAGGTAAAAGGGCAGCCATGTGCACGAAGCTCCCATCACGTGGGGTCCCAGAGAAGGATCCATTGTACGTAGCCTTACTCTTTTTTTTTTATGCAAAAGGTTGTTTCCAGGATTTGAACTCGTGGCCTCTAGGTCACAAAGCAGCAACTTTATCGTTGCGCTAAGGCTCTCCTTCAAAATAATAAACAGAAAAAAATAATAAACCTCTTCAAAATAGAGGAAACAGTTTGTAAAAAAAAATAAATATATATAATATAATTTCTAACCTTATAAAATATACTACTATGAGTTAATTTATTATATATGTAAATTTAGTTTAATTTTAAATTGATCAAAATAAATCCAAATTAAATACAATTTAAATCTATTGATCCTACCATATGTACTTGGTGGACTTTAACTAATCCTTTTTACTCAATAAATATCAAATATTTTATGAGATAATATCAAATTTTGAACTTAACATACAACAACTCAAATATAACTCAATAGGAAGTACCTATAACAATCAAATATTAATAAAAATATTTTTAAATTAATATATTTATATTTAAAAAAAGTATTGAAACTATGTCAACACGACACAATACAATCCATAAACTATATCATTCCAGTCATCAATTGAAACTTTGGTAAGGTTCGAAATTTTAAACCTTGCTAGTACCCAAGCCGTTTAGGTGTTTGTATTTAATATTACTACTTCACACAATCAAAATGAAGAAATTGTCAAAACATACATTACACAACTAGGTAATTTGTGTTAAATAGTACACTATATAATTTATAGTTTGTATTTAATATTTACATTATTGATATTATTTTACATTGTAGATCATCATTGATTTGATCCCCACTACTAATGAACACTAATTGTATCCTAACCTCCCCTTGACGAAAGATACACTACCTAAAGCATTACCTATTACCAGATTCATTGTTTGAATATCTGGGTGAGACTCTAGGACCATCTCATGTTGTTTGCAAACAATGCAAGGCAAAAAAGATATAAAGACTATTGAATTTATCAAGAGGAAAGGCCACAGCCTCTTTTTAGCTACCTGATAATTAATCCTTATTCTGAACCATAACCTACCATGCACTACACCTGGAGAGGACATGACAAATCCCGCTACGACTATAGGATCATTCATGATGATACACCATTTTGGATAAAAGTGTACCATAAAGAAAGAGGGTCAAGACAACTATGGAGAAGGCAAAATAAGCAAGTTAAGGAAGAGTTGGAGGCTGAGGAGAGGAAAGGTAGGTGAAGAAGGAAGAAAAGAAAGGGCATGAAGAGGGGGAGGAGGGGAAGGTGCAAAGCAAGGAGGGGAAGAAAAGAGATGTGAGAGGTTGACAGGGAAGCTTAAGGGGAAACAATTTTAGTTTCAGTGGAATAGGAGGTGCCAAAAGAGATGAATTAATGATTCAAAATGTCCATAAATGAAGAATGAGAGGATGAGTGAAGTTATAGTACATAGACTCATGCTTAACTAATTAGTTGAATTAATTTTATCCACAGACATTACTACTTAGTTTGTTGGTATACTATATGCAGTTGGTATAAAAAGACTTCAAGACCTCAAAGAATAAGAAAAATAGATAAAGATGTGGCATACACATAGTTGCAATTAAAAAAAAAACGAAATGAGAATTACATATTCTTTCTTATTCTTGTGTTGCATCGACAATGAGTATATAATGTCTTATCATAATAATAATCATTTCATATTTTGAACAATATTACTATTTTTGTTGTATTGGAATTAGAATGCATAACATAAAAAGGTGTTTTCATGAAACTACTAGACATGTTAAAGTGTTTTTAAAGAAATTCCCAACCTAACAAATATCTTGTATAGTTTATTTATCAAATACTTAACAAATATCTTATTGAACTTTGTAGGCCCACAACTAGCGTCATATGGAAAGATGGCGACTTAGCCATGTTGATGGAAGAGTTTTTTGATTGGTTTATTATGATTATTTACATTGATGGGAGGAAGTTATTGATGCTTACTTTGCTACTTATATTGATGTTTTCAAGAATTTTCCATTCTAAATACTTGTATCAAGATATAGCTCTTTGGTTGTTTGTCTCATTCCACCCTTATTATCCTTCTCAAGACTTCCTCCTCACTTAGCATGTTTTATAATAAATTTCAAGAAATTTAAGTGGCAGCATAATAGAGTCATCAAATCGTCTAAACTTAGCCAAGTCTTCGTGTGAGAATCTTTTTCATTTAATATTTCTTATCCTATCGTTATTAAATATCCAAATTTATTAAATGATATTTCCCTTCCTCCAATTGCATTTTAATCTTTGAAATTAAGGAGTCTTTCAAGTTTTATGGTCAAGATTAATACAATTGGTGAAGATGAAGCATCCTTTAGCAACTATAGTACAAGAAATATTAGAGGAAAAAGGTACCCATACAAAAGTCTTGGTTGAGTTTAGGAAAAAAAAGAAGATTCTATTTTGTTGTCATTTGAATATCCTAAATCTGCTGCAATATATACGATGCCATGCAAGGAGGAAAATTTTGGAAGGGTTACAAGGGTGGCTGAGTACTTTATTGTGCTACCACCAAGAGTTGTTCTGCACTAATCTAACATAAATTATGTAAGGCCCATCATGCATCCTCTGCAAATCTAGGGATTTTAGGTTCTTTCCTCTTGTTTGTCCCATTTTTATTGTTCTCTATACTATTATCATTCCACCATCAAGTGATTTTCATTAATAAAACATAAACCTCCTGATTTTAACTAGGGAAAGAAACTACACTTAAAATGGCATATCTCAAATTAGCTAAAGTGAGAGTCAACATCTGGCAATTCACTTTCCATAACGAGCTCTAAAGCAGCCAAGTGTGCAAAGTAAGCAAAACTATGAAAGTGAAAGCAAAAAATAAACAGTATTCCTAGTCCTAGTCCTAGAATAAATGCAACATCCTTATAGAACTTGCTGGGACATTCTAAAAGATTAAACATCTGATCTCACAATCTTAACTTCTAAACACAAAAGTTTAGTTTCTAAACATAACTAAACTAATACAAAGTCTCCTAGAACTTAAAGGCAAATTATAGGATACTACAGGCCAGAAGGTTCAGGGAACATAAAAGGGGTTCATTTGTGGAATTTGAGCAATTTAGATACAGACAGTGGCTCAAAACTGCAATTTGGAATTAAGTTAGCCAAAATTGGAAAATGAAGACAGAGAACTAAGGATGTTCAAAGGAACATAACAAATAAATTGGTAAAAATTAGAAAAATAAAGGCATGGAACGATTCTAATGGCTCTAGGGAACACAGTAGATGACTCAACTTCTAAATTTAGGCAATTTGGACCCATGTAATAGTTCTAGCCAAAAGTGTTGTATGGACCTAAACAAATCAAAATTGAAAAATGAAACAACAAAGAAAATCAAGAGTTTCCAAGTAGCTCGACAGAATGTTTATCTATCTATCTATCTATATCTATATATATATATAATTTAGGATTCATGTCACAATTTAGTTAGAACTGCTACCCGATGCACGAAGTTCCCACCAATGTGAGATCTTAAGAAAAGATCTATTGTGCACAATTTTACTTTACTTTGCAAGACACTATTTTCATAATTCAAACCCATAACTTCTAGGTCACACGGCAGCAACTTTACTCTTGTCGCAAGGCTCTCCTTCTAATTAGAACTATTGCATAAATCAAAATTTGTTATATAGAATCTAAGCTAATCAAAATTGGAAAATAAAATAATATAATGATTCAAGAGATTCCAACTCAACAGCTTGTGAAATTTAGGGATTCATGTAGTAGTTTTGAAATAAAAAACTTTTGAAATTATAATTGCAACATTAATCAAAATTGCTAGATAGACTCTAAATTGAAAAATACAAGCATAACAAAAGGTTTGTTTGTGAAATTAGTTTTGGCTAACCCTGCTACATAGACTTAAAGGGGTCAAAATTGAAAATTGAAGACATATATCAACTAAAGATATTTCAAGGAGCTTAACAAAGTAGTTAAAGGAATTTGAATAGTATGGGCCCATTTAATCTGGGTCAATTGCAAAATTAAGTTATATAAAGACTTAAGCGAATTTTATGAAATTTAATAGTTTATAGTCACATAGTACTTTTATTCAAAACTATTATTACAAGGTTCCAAGAGCTCCACGAAGTACTTAGAATTGATGATCGATTGTGACTTGAAGGCTAGAGGGGAGTGAATAGCATTTGACTTGAAAAATACCTCTCTTACAAAACCAAATGTATAAATGTAAAGATAAGTTCAACAAATCTATTGGATAAACATAATAAGAGAAAAAGACAAGCGCAAACGATGAAATTTACATAGCTCGAAACTCTCAATTCTCACTCCAAAGCCTATGGACTTTTAAAGTGAGTCACCCATCAAAACTCACTATCTTTTTCATTCTCCAATCCTTCCTGAGATGGAGAAACCTAGTACAAAATATATTTATCAAGATATAAAAGTTAATACTGTAAATAAAGAAATTAGAGGTTAAAGGTAGACCTTTAGCTCTAAAGCTGAAAGACTATAAAAAAATAACACCAACACAATGTGGAGATCTTAAAAAATAAAATCAAGACACACACACCAAATTCTTACTACATTTTGTGACTATCACTAGAGGGATGATCCTTTAATCATAACCCCTAAGTAGTTCTTCTAATGATCCTTTACTCGAGTCTTCCGAATAGACCAATAACAGCAGATTTACATAACCCTTCTAAAAAGTCCCTTAACAATCACTTAATTCTTCTAAAGGGCTCCTTAATAATCTTTTATTAAAGCCTTCTAAAGAGCCCTCAGATATCTTTGCTTGAGTTTTCTACAAAACCAATCCTCTGATGACTCACCACATTAAAAAACAATTCACATGTTATTGACTATGATCCAAGTCAATGATTGCTACACTATCTTAAGGACTAAAAAAGCAACTAAATTGAAAAAAGGAAGGGACAAAATGAGAAGAAAATTTTTCTAGTATATATGCACTTATAAAGGCAGCAAGATAAGATATATTACATTTATTAGCCCTAGAAATCCCATAAGGAATCTCATAAAGGCATTTGTATTTTACCCTTGTGAGAGAAAAAAATTGACTCTAAAACATGTTAATTTTATTGAAACATTAGCTCAACTATCAACTTAGAAAGTATATTAAATTATTGGAAGGCATTCAAGCTTTCATTTTTACGTGTTAAATTTCACAAGAGAGCTATAATTTTCACCTTGATTTTAGAAAAAAGGTGTCTAAGGAAAAATGATAATGAAGACAAAGATCCACATATTTCTCACTCATTGGAGAGGTCGTCCAAAAAGAATAATGAATAAACCATGCAAAACAAGCTAGCTAATCAATTATTACTTATGATTAAGAAGACATTAAAAAAAAAGATGCTCATAGCTTGCTTGGAGTGAAGTTTTCCTTAGTAGGCTAAATAACAAATTTAAAATTTATGAAAAAAAATAGTTCTCTTTTAAAATTTTGAGTTTTAAATTTTCACAATTTTATTTTGTCTTCGAGAATTGATTTAAATTTATTGTTATTTAAACTTTTAGAAACTTTTGTCAGATTTTTTAGCAAGAATTTTACAACAACATTAATCATATGTAATTTATAAAAGGGTTTGGATCCTATGCAATAAATTATTCTTTGATTTATGGCATTTTTCTTCTTTATAAATTTTGTTCTCTACATGAGATATTCTTTAGCCTTGGCACAACGGTAAAATCGAGTCTCAAAAATAGCCTCTTACAATATAGGATAAAGCTACGTACGACAGACTCTTACCCGAGATCCTGCATTAGCGGAAGCTTCGTGCAGACTTCTCTTTTTTATGTGAAATTCCCTTTCTCTTTATATGATTATTTATCAATGTTTTTATATTGTATTACCTTGTCATTAAAATTTCAAAACTAATATATAAGTTTTGAAACAATCATACACTTATCTACACTGCCAAAAATTTAGTATTCGGCAAATCGCATGTAACAAGTGAATTACCACTTCATCTGCAATGCAATTATCTCCAAGAGCTTAACATATCATATACTTCTTTCAAAGAACAAATTGTCAATATCTTTATCGAGTTTCTTTCTCCTAACTCATTTTATGTATCTAAAAAGGCATACTAGACATCCATACTTCCAACATAAATAGCTTTAGAAAGAAAATGTACAAATAGCCTAGTGTTAAATTATGAATTACCACTTCATCTATGATGCAATTATCTCCAAGAGATTAACATATCATATACTTCTTTCAAAGAACAAATTGTCAATATCTTTATCAAGTTTCTTTCTACTAACTTAATTTATGTATCTAATAAGATAGGCATACTAGACATCCACACTTCCAACATAAATAGCTTTAGAAATAATATGTACAAATGGCCTAGTGTTAAATTAACAAGTCTCGTAAGTAGCTAACATACTTTCCTCATCTTTAGATTAGATAGTCAGTTGTGTGTTCTGAAGTCTATAAACAGATGGGTTATAATCCTATTTAGAAATAACAAAAAATATTTTTGAGTTTTCTTTCAAAACCCTATGAAGGGAAGCTTTGGCACAACGATAAAATTGTTATTTTGTGACATAGAGGTCACACATGCAAATCCTCAAAACAGTCTCTCGCAAAAAAAAGCAAAGTAAGGTTGCGTACAATGAATCCTTCCCCGGGACCCCGCATGGCGGGAACTTCGTGCATTGGACTACCCCTTTTTTTCTTTCAAAACTATATGAACTCAGGAAATGGCAATTCTAAAGCAAGAAAATGGTTTAGAACACAAATGACAAATTAAAAACTGTGGAAGGATATTTAGGCTAAAGAGAAAGCAACATGATTGATGATTGCTGATTACCGAGGATTTAGGAAAAAATTTAACTCTGAGACCACTTCTCCAATTCTTCTCATCATTTAGTTCAGCAACCTGCATGGGTAAAAAAAATCATATCCACTAGGCAACAGCTTAAAAAAGTAAGAACCTGTAATTACAATCAGCAATATTATCAAACATACTGCCTTTTCAGCATCTTCAACAGTCTCGTACTCCACAAATGCATGCAACTAAAAAAGAAAAACACCAAAAATTAAAAAATTAAAAAAAAGCATAATCAGAAGTTTACATAACATATCATGCAGGATGCTGTGCATGCCACAGCAAGTCTAAACAGTTTATTGCATTACAAATATAGTCAAGATTCCTTTGAATCTGCCTATACTATCTCAAAATCTAACTCATTCCAACATTAAGTCACATTACCTTGCTAAAGATTTCGATATATCAAAAAATGAGCAACTTGTCACCAAACATTGTTGGCAAAGAAAATACACAAAATTGAAACTCAAATAGATGTATGTATAGTATGAGCTAAAAGACAAAATTGGTATGAGCTAATACTTAAAGCACCATGACATGAAAGTTCATTTTTGAGTTTGACAATGTAGCCTAGCTGCTGTACAAAAAAATGATTGAGATACATACTCGGTTACCAAAGAGCATTTCAAGTCTTGTTGGTCTATTATTTGAAGAAGCTGTTCCACTGGCAGGTTGTGGATAGCATGTGCGTATAGTCTTCACACTAAACAAAAACCAAGTTATTGAGGTAACAAATTCACAGAGTATCAGCAAATAATAAAATGTTCTACCTGCCAACAGATGAGAAGATCTTTAAAAGATTCTGGTAACAATGATCTTCAGGCAAGTTTTCAGCAACAACAATGCGAGACTGGAGAAATAGAAAGCACAAAAATTAATAGAACTGATCATCAAAAACAAGTGCAGATAGTGAACTGATTAAATTCTCACCTGCAATGCTTCCATGTCCGACTCTGTAAACGGCTGTTGACGCTTAACTTTCTTCCCATCATCACTTACAACCTGTAATTTGACTAGGAAACATAAACATAAGCAACTAGACAGAGACAACATAGTAGACTAGAAGAACTCACCAGTCTTGAAGATGTTCGGAGTGCCATAGCAAGCTGTGAATTGTTGTGAACTAAAGCTTTAATCTTCTTAAATGCAGCAATTACTGATATTGGAACTGCACAGAGGAAGACATTTACATGATTATGTAATCTCTATCTTGAACTGAATTCTCAACTTTTACCTAAAGGCAGGTCTCTAAGAAGACTAAAATGTTCAGAATATCCAGTTGTTTGCCTAAATAATCAAAAGAAGGAAAAACATCTTACAATTTGATCAAGCATACGCTTCACATTTTCAGTGAAATAGATTAAATTAAATTATTAGGCATCAATGTCATGTTGGTATATAACTTGTCCAATTAATAGGTGACAGAAAAATGAGTCTTATCGTATAAACAACCTATTCAGTTCACTGCTTTTTGCTTCGAGCAGGAGATACAAAATTGTTTCCAGTAAAATTTCTGCACTAAGACCACATTTAAAGTGTAGCACCCTGGGGGAACATTGGACAAGCCCTAGCTGCAGCAATTACAGCTTTGATTCTTTTTTCCTCGTCTTAGCATAGTAGCACCTTGGTTCTTCCTCCAGATGAGTCTTATCCTCCTCACTTCCCGTCCTCTTTGGTTTCTCCTCTTTACTAGTGCTGGCCAAAACGACATTGTACCAACACAAAAGTATGCCTGTTGCTACAAAACCCAATGGAATGAGACTACATACCTTGATGCAATTGCTAGGTAAATTAGGAATCAATGAATAAAATGTCAAGCCGTGCCCGTCGATACTGACAGAATTTATCATTTCACACGCCGACCGACACCGGCACAAGTTTAGAGTTGCAAGGTCACGAAGATAGTTGCAACCTTACAGCGGCCAAGTGAGGTTGTGGAGGCCAGGCATGGTGGCGGCCTCATAGTGGCAGGTGCTATGACCCGCCTTTTTTTCTTTTCCTTTCTTCTTCTTCCTCTATGTTCATTTTTTTATTTTTTACACAATTAATTCCAATTCTTTTCCCTTTATTTTTTTTCTTGTATTCATTAATTTTTTCCCTCCTTTATTGTTATTTTTCCCCTCCATCCATCCACAAGGTAAACAAAGAGAAAAAAATATCTACTAAATATGGTTAATTTATTTCCTTCATTTGCTCACAAGATAAACAAAAAAAAACTCTTTAAAATGGAGGAAACAGATTGTTAGAAAAAATAAATATAATAATTTTTAACCTTGTAAAATATAGTACTAATGAATTAAATTATTCTATATATAAATTTAATTTAATTTTAAATTGATCAAAATAAATACAAATTAAATTTAGTTGAAAGCTACTAGATCTTGTATGTCTACTTGGTAGACTTCAGCTAACCCTAAATTAATTTTTACTCAATAAATATCAAACATTTTACAAAATATCAAAACTCGAACTCAATGTCCAACATCTCAAATATAACTCAATAATAAGCATCTATACCAATCAAATATTATTAAAAATATTTTAATTAATATATTTTATATTTAAAGAAGTATTGAAATTGTATCGACACTGCACGATATAGTATCAAAATCATAACGTTCCAATTGTAAATCGAACTTTCAGCATGACTCAAAATTTTAAACCTCGATAGAAACTCCAAATGATTAGCAAAGTCCCTCTACTGTGCAAATTTCACCATATGATAGAAAAATAGTTAAATAGACAAAAAACATGACCATTCACAATTTGTCAAACCATGTTAGCAATAAGAATGATCAATTTGAAACACATGTCACTTAGACATTATATATATACGAATTCCACTGCATGACATATTCATATATTACCACACAACCAACAATCCACAATAGGCTATCATATACAGGAGTCCCTAATGAAAACATTATTAGCATCAACAATCTCCTAAAAAGTCACAGTAGAAATGAATTTATTCTCAGTATTAGTTCATAATGTTCTAGTTCATGTTAAAATAAAACAAAATTAACTAAAATCATATTGGTATACCATTAGTAAATGAAAACATGCAGTAGGAAATTTAATATGCAGAGTGAAGGCAATATCTGGAGATATTTAATCCACTTCAATGATTTAGGCAGGATAAAGAAATACACAAAAAACAATGAATGTAGGTAGCACAATTGCCTATCATAGTTGCACATGATCAAACTCGGATAGTAAACAATAAATGGCTATAAAACATCCAATACTTCCACAATTAGATCCAAGGAACAAGGGGGTGAAGACAGATGTAAAGGTCATTAATTGATTCATTCTATTGTACCAAAAAAGCTTACTATCTTTTTTGGAGTAGAAACTAAACGAATCACCAATGGTTCAAATAAAGAAAGAAATTATTAGAAGAAAAGAAACAGCTATTAAAATTCAAGGAAGATTAGCAATTATGCATGTCAAATATTGAAGCTTTTTTGGGATTGCAAGAATCATTTGAAATTATCATAATCACCTATGCACGACGATTTCACTTGTTTATTGCCTATAAATTACACAGTTGTCTGAAGATGAAATCACCTAAATATTGTCATAGTAAATGAGAGGAAGTAAAGGAAGTCATAGTGAAGTTCCTACATAGTTGTCAGAATAGTATGATCCATGCTTCATATCATAAGATACGTTACTATTCACATGTAAAACAATATGGTTCATACGTACAAGTCAGAAATGAAAAAGTTCATAATAATTCAATATAATATTATATGTTTGTAGAAATAAAAAAAAAAGCCTTTAAATAATCAAAAGTAAATCAAGGCAATTAGACAAGAAACATTATACACAATATTTTATAAATCAAACAGATTATTATAATAAAAAAAAGGATGGATTCCTTATGGAAGAAAGACCAATTAAAAGAATTAAAGAAGGGAAGAATATGGTTGTATTCCTTATGGAAGAAAGACAAATTAGAAGGAAATGCACCTGGAAAAATGCATTGTTTCTATTAATTCATTGGGTAGAAAAGGCAGGATGGAAGTGACTGAGAATTATTTACCCAACATGCACATAGATTGCTTCCACCTGAATCAAGAAGAACTATTTACCCAACAAATACATAGAATGCTTCCACCCAAATCCAGCAAAGCATATGATAATAGCACTCAAAAAATATCAAACTATTAAAAAATTTTATATTTAAATAATCAATTTTATAATTCAAATTTTGCATCCTCTTTGTTTCCTCCAAGGAATTGCAAATTGGGAATTTTTTTTTCCTATTCATTACCATTAAATGTTACCTTTCTTTTTTCCTTAATTATTTCCCTTCCCATAGGAAACAAGCACATAAAGGTCAACAAGAGTATTCAAAGT
Source organism: Alpinia galanga (assembly GCA_037177395.1). Lineage (NCBI taxonomy): Eukaryota > Viridiplantae > Streptophyta > Magnoliopsida > Zingiberales > Zingiberaceae > Alpinia > Alpinia galanga. The sequence goes on from JBAMHZ010000031.1 coordinate 5,283,179, forward strand.
CAAAGATAAAACAAAAGAAAAAAAAATTATCACACAAAAAGTAGATGATAGTTAAGGTGGACCAGACACTAAATAACATTGAGAAGAATAAGTCTTGTCATATTGATATATAGAATGATAATGATGATGAAATTGACATATTTGAAAATCATATTGTGTTAAAGTCATTTTCCATTTGAATAAAAATGATTTTTCGATGTCAAAAATATCTGACAAGGAAATTTTCTACAACTCAGTTTATTCTTAATGGAATAGAATATACAATAATTTGTACATTGTCATCAAAAGAAGATAAAAACCTATCTAATTTTATTATGAATCAATGTAAACTTATTTTATACTAGTATGTTATTCAATAATACATTCTATAATTTTAAATATATTTATTATTTAACTGTTGTGAATAAATTAAAATCATTTTTAAGATATTCAAGTCAAAAATTGACATAAACAATTCATGATACAAACCACACAATTCAATTCACATCCAAAGAGGTTCTAACATATGAGTGAATCATGAGTCAAGAATAGGTGTATTTGATATGACAAACTGATTCAATACCAACCAACGAATTCACAATTCTTAACAATTAATTGATGTAATCAAGCATACAATTTCACATAGTTAATTTAGGGATAAAAATATTGTGTCTTATTCTATGATTCATCTTCAACCTTTTGCACATCATAATATCCTCGACCCTTTCTAATCAAAGGTTGCTTCTTCACTATGACTCTTCGCACATCAAAGGCTGTTTCTTTAACGGCAACTTGTCATCCTCAAATGTCATTAAACATCTCGCAAGCAGTCAGATTCATTTGAAGTTATGGTGCTTCTTCCTCAAGCGTTTTTGACTGATAACATTTCTCATTGTTTGTCCTCAATGACAAATCATCAACTAGAAGATGCCAATGTCAATGTTTGTGTTCCTTGAGCATCCTTGGTAATCAATGTCAATAAGAGGAAGCCTCCCAATCTTCATCCTCAACAAAGGCTACTTCAACAACAACTAGAGGATGCTTATTCAATCATAGCTTCTTCAACTACAGCTTGTTGTCTATGACCTTTCGCTCATCAAAGGCTACTTCTTCAATGGAAACTTGTCAAATGTCATCAGACATCTCTCAAGTGGTCAAATTCATTTGAAATATTATGGCTTCTTCCTCGAGTGTCTTTGACTAGAGAATGCTCATTCTCAATAACAAATCATCAACTAGAACATGCCAATCTTGATGTTTGTGTTCCTTGAGCATCCTCAGCAATCAGTGTCAATTAGAGGAAGCCTCCCAATCTTCATCCTCAATAACCCTAGTTGATGCCCCTATTTCTAGCGTGCTTACCAACATACATCTCCCCTCCATCACCCTTGGCAACCCTCATCTATTCCTCAAGCTTCTTCAACCAAAAGATGCCAATATCTCCTAGCCCTCATTCTCAACAGCCTGTGCAATGACTTGCCAACCTGTTGACCAAGAAGCTAGAGGCTTCTTTCTTTTATAGGTGAGTGCAATTATTAAGGAAGATGTTGAAAAGAAAAAAAAAAGAGAGAAAGAAAGAAATGAGCATCCGAATTTGTTAAGGATGATGACATCTCGAGTGGACAAAAAAATTTCAGATATTTTGGAGATATTAATTTAATAATATGGCCTTTAAACCATTCCATTATATAATGCATTTCACTATTTTTGACAATATCTTTTATTAATCTTATTGGGTGTTAAATAGGATATTTTTATAAATTTCAGTAAGTTTTTTTTTAGCTATCTCTTTAACATCATCCTTAAGATTCACAATTTGACACAATTCACAATTCGAACTTCAATTTGACAACCTTGATTCACAATATGATCAACTTGTCAACCTTGATTACCGATCTAAAACATAGTTGTAGAATCAATTGATTCTAGTCTAAATAGGCAGAACCTACTGAAGATTGGTAGTTATTGTCTAAAAGATTAACTACGATTTGAGACACCACTTTGAGCTATGCTTGAAAAAGTTATAAATAGCCAAGCACCTCAAACAAAGGCGTCCTGGCATCCTATTGTAAGTCATCGTTGTTGCAATCAATCAGACCCAAGGAGGTTGAAACAAATCAATCAGCTTCTATTTTGCAAAAATCAAAAGATTTAATCAATTTCACTCCATTCCATTATGGGATTCTTTATTTAGCAACGAATGATCCAGAAAAAGTGGAGGAAAAGGAAGGTTTGAGGTTTTTCTAGCCATGCAGCATGGCTCAAGAGGGGCAAGGATGAGAAAGTGAGGCATCTTGTGAGCTTCAGAATGACAATGCAACTGTTCACAAGAATGACATGGCAATAAGAGAAGCATAAGGTAAGTTTGCAATTGTAAATATTAACTAAATAATTTGGTTCAACAAGATTATCTTAATAAGGATTAATTATTGAGTGACTGGTTAACTTAGTTAACATTTTAAATGATGGTTATTAAGGAGGATGGACAGCATTACACCATTCATCATCATCATTTTCACCGAGCATATTTGTTGCATAAATTTTATCCCTCAATTAAACTCTCATTAAATTCTATGCAAGGTTCTCGTAAGATTGACAAATCGAGATTCATATTGTGAATTATTTTGATCAATTATTGAATTGTGAATCATATTGAATCGTGAATTGTAAAGTTCAAAAAAAAATTGGAAAATATGTTTAAAAAATTATTCAAAGTAATTTTAATATCTAAAAGTATGTAAAATAATATAATCTTTCATCTAATATCAATAACTGACAACCAAGTCTTATTCCACTAAATGAGATCAACTATATAAATCTTTTTATGCCATTAGGCTTTATCCCCTACAATATTATCATCTATATTTAAATAAATATTTTCTCATTTTATCATTACTAATCAAGTCTTCTTTGGTTTTTCTTTTTCTCATTTAATTTGTATATTTATAATAATTTCACATCACCTAGCTAAAGTATTTACCGATCATCTAAGTACATATTCGTATCATCTTAAATGTATCTCTTGAAATTTTCCCTCAATAGGTACAACCCCAACTTTTGCTCTAATATTCTCATTTCTTATTTTATCATCCTCATATATTCATACATCCATCTTAACATTCTCATCTCTCAATTCTCATCTTCGACTCATGTACTCGAGTCATGACACAACATTTAGCTCCATATAACATAGCAAGTTTAACTGTCATTTTATAAAACTTTCCTTTAAGTTTTAAAGGTATTTTACAATCACAAAGAACATATGATGCCCTCACCTATTTCAACCATTTAGTTTGTATTTTATATAAGACATCTTTCTCAATCTCTCCTTTCTTTTACAAAAATAATCCTAAGTGTAAGACCGTATTTTCCTCCAAAATTCAAATTTAGCATTTACTCTTTCACATATCTCATCTACCCAAACAATATCATCTGCAAATATTATACACTATAATACCGTGTCTTAGATCTATCTAGTGAATTTATCCATAATTTGTATAAAACGATAGGGACTTAAAGTTGATCTTTAATGTTACCATATTTTATGGGAAAGACTTCGGTTAATCCTTCTCATGCTTTCACTCTTGTCATTGCATCCTCATACATATCCTTAATTATTTCAATATATGATACACTAACACCTTTCTTTTCTAAAATTCTCCATATAATTTTCATTGGAAATCTATTATAAGCTTTTTCAAGGACAATAATATCATGTGTAAATCTTGCTTTTATTCCTAATAATTTTCAATTGTTGTCTGAAAAGATGTATAATTCCTATTATCAACCTTCTCGGCATAAATTTGAATTAATTTTCAATTATCGTTGTCTCCTTTTTTAGTCTTTTTTATATTACTTTTTCTCATGGTTTTATGGCATAACTCATTAGTTTAATACTCCTATAATTTGTACAATTTTATATGTCTCCTTTGTTTTTATACAAAGAAACTACAGAACTTATACTCCATTGATTTGACATTTTTTTATTTTCAATATCAAGTTGAATAAATTTATAAGTTATTCAATACCTTACTTGCCTAAGCACTTCCATACCTATTAGAATATCATCTGGTCCAACTACTTTTTCATTTTACATCTCATTTAAAATTTGTTCTACTTCTGAAAGTTAAATTCTATGATACAAATTTAAATTTCATCTAATAACAAAATAAATAAATATATTAAAAATAATATGATGTGAAGAGGTCTACAAACTAGGATCCTTAGCATTTTGAGTTGGATTAAGCTCCTTCTTAGGCTTTAACAATACAAAATAAATTAAATATTAATTCATAACAATAATACATAACTTCATATCTTCCACTAATGACAATCTATATCTTATTGTTTATTTCATTCTATTAAGAATTGAAATAAAATAAGTAATATAAATATTCCTCATCAAATGTTTTTTACTTAGAAAAATCATTGGCATCAAATGCAATGCAACTATTATGATGTATCATGATAGGACTTATAAATCCCCAAGATGTCACCTTTATTAGCATTGTACTTATCAATTCGACAAGAATTATTCTTCACAATTATGTTACTTGTCAAGTTCACAATTGAGTATCGTGATCACTATCTTGACTTAAGATTTGTTTATACTATATCGTGCTCAACTTTTAAATAACTTAGAAATTGTTTCATAACAAACATATATTTACTTCATATCATACACGAATGATAATGTACAACTTAGTGTTTATTTCATTCCATCCAGAATTAAAATGAAATAACCAATGTAAATATTCCTCATCAAATGCTTTTGACTTAGAGATATCATTAGCATCAAACGGAAGGCAACTTACGCATGATAGGACTTCTAAACCACTAATATGTAGCCTTTATTGTCATTGTATCTAACAATTCGACAAGATTTATTCTTCCTAGATATGTTACTTGTCAAGTTCACAATTGACTGTGGCGATCACTATCTTGACTTAATAAGACTTGTTTTTACTATATTGTGGTCCACTTTAAATAAATTAGATATTGATTCATTACAAACATGCATTTACTTCATGTCTTCTACTGATGATAATGTATAATTTATTGTTTATTTCATTCAGTTAAGAAATGAAATGAATTAAGCAATATAAATATTCCTCATCAAATGCTTTTGACCTAGCAAAATTATTAGCGTCAAATGGAAGGCAACTTAGACTTCTAAATCACTAATATGTTGTCTCTATTATCATTCTATTTATCATTTTGATAAGATTTATTCTTAACAGTTATGTTACTCGACAATTGCTCACTATCTTGACTTTATAACACTTGTTTCTACTATACTATTGTCAACTTTAAATAAATTAGATATTGATTCATGAAAAACATACATTTACTTAATAACCTCCACCGATCATAATGTGCAACTTATTGTTTGTTTCATTCTATATAGTGGTCAACTTTAAGATTTCACTTTGTTCGATGTTTATAATTCTACTGTATAATATAAAATTCATCATTTTTTCCTTCTTTTATATTAATTGGGTTTAATTTATAGTATGCTGCATTTATTTTAATTTTTAATGGGTTACATTTGCCTTTAATTGTTTAAATTTAACTAATGAGTTTTTGTTTCATTTTTAGAATCATATAAAATAAAATTCATTCTAATCATAGATAAGTTAAGAAAATAATGCTTATCCTTTAGGCCCTTGCTCCCCTGAAAATAAGCTTTTATTCAAACATTTGCTCCTCATTTTTTCAAATGCTTCTCTGGATATGTAAAAAATACCAAAGTTAAAGGCAGTGGTTACAGTATTTTACGTGTGCAGCAGCAAAAGCCTCTTGGTATGGTAATTCAATTATGGGCTTAAAAACTACATTTCTGGAAAAGTATGATTCATCCAAGTTAGCATGTGCGTAGTTAGTCCATTGCAACTTGCAAGTGCAGGATATTGAAAGTTGGTGCATATGTTAATAATCAAGGGACTAAAGGATTCAAAAATTAAAATTGGGAAGTTGTAACAAACCCAAAAGTTTAATTAGGCATTGCCTCATCATATAAGATATTTTTAAAAACCATGACACAATTGCAAGGAATATTCAAAAAAATCACCAAATAAATATTATCATCATTGAAAAAGAGTTATTATAAAAAAAGAATGTCAAGTTTATTACATCTTAATAAAACCAATAGAAATAAAAATGATCAAGCAGTCAATTGTTAGAATTTTTACCAAATCCATCAGGATCTTTACTTATGAATCTCATCAAGTGTTCAGTTGTAGCAAGGTTCACATCACTGAGATAATACTCAACCTGCTGATGACAAAATATCAAGATGAAAAAAATAACTTACCTCACACAGTATAGTATATAATGCACACAACTAGCTAAAAATGAGCAGTTGCCATAGAATAGGCATTCAAAACATAATGAAGAATGTCTGAAGACACAGTGAAGAAGCAACAGGAAATTGCAAGAAAGAAAACACTCTAGAGAAAACTAGACCGTTATGCAATCCGTATTACTATTTACATCCCACAGCTGTTAGAATCTAGGAAGTCAAGATTGTGTTTCAAACCTTAATATCTAACAATTTTATGATCTTATGATCCAAATTAACCTATAGATTCTATATCTAAGTAGAAAAATTCTATATCTAAGTAGAAAAATCTGAATTGGGTATCATAAGTACCTACTATTAGATCTTATGTTTGTTTATTGTTCCTACACAGGATCTTGATCCCAACAACTGTGACTGCATAGTTATATGTTCATTTAATTAGACGTTTTAAAATTGATATTTACTATAATAAATAATTTTTTCATGTCTTGTCATTTGAAATGTTTTTTTCTTCATTAGTTATGTAAGATGTTTTTTTAATTTTAGAAAAAATAACTTTTTTATTATTTCCACTATTATTCATCTTATTACTATCATTCATCTTATAAAGCTATTTCTTGAATATAAAACATTAAAAATTCTTTGCATTCTTCATATTTGCATGATTTTATTTATGCACTCCTTGAATATTAAACATTAAAATTCAATTGCATTTTTCATATTTGCATAATTTTATTTATGTTTCATGATATTGGAATAATAGTGTTTAAAATGTTCATATCAATACTATATATTGAAAGTTAACCCAGAACATATGCTACATTAGAGAAATAAAATATAGTTCTAAATTATTTTAATAAAATTACAATCCTATGATCCAAGTTTACGGACCTCTTCGTGTTTCTAGGTAGGATCTGGATTAACATCTCATTTAACGAAGAGCTAATGTAGCAAGAATGTAAGAATAAAATATTTAACAGCACAAATGGTGACAATTTTTGAGAAACCTCACATGGTAGTTTGGAAGGAAAAGGAAAGATTTAAAGACAGAACAAACTAAAATCACGATAACATAAGTTGATTCAAAGTTGGACATATAAAGAGAAGTTCCAACTACCTAGCAACATAAAATGTTTTACTAAAGAGGCCAATAGGAACATAATAGTACAATAGTGGTTCCAAATTGAAGACAGTTTATCTACTAAGTTTATGTTAAAATCAATTTTGGATTCACCGTCTCTATAGTTTCCTGAATTCTTAGGAGCCAATTTTCACATTCTTTCTATACAAACAGCTGTCACATTAAGGAAATAAAATCAGAGCCATAAACAAAAAAGGAAAGAATCAGCAGCTAGTCTAATTGTCTAGGTATCAACTACCGGCAGTAACAAGTGCTGGTGATGCATGCACGACAAATACTTCCATGCTGTCAAGCAAAAGCACATCACCGACAATGATGTGCAATCATCCTCCCCATTGACAGTGACTTATGAGTTTCCAACATTGCATGAAATAGGTAAACCAAGGGAACATGAGCATTCTAGGTGCTTTGCATCCAAAAAGGGATGAACAGGTCTATTGGGGATTTAGAGGCAATGGGACATCACTATTGTTGCTTTCAAAGAGCATGTCATTGATTGACTGGAGGGGGAGGGAGAAGGGGGAGCAAGGATGAGTTACATAATTTGAGGTATTTAAATCTATTAATTAAGAATATTCAATTATTTAAAATAACACACTAAATATTTTCTTTGATATAATTACGATTTTTTTAAAAAAAAACTGATATTCAGAATTCTTTGTTTATCTGAACTTGAATAAATTTAGATTTTTCTATTTAAAAATCAATATTATCAATAGAAAACTTTGTGACTATTTTTTAAAAATCTCTTTGAAAATAAATTCAATAGCATCAATGTCCAATATAAATACAAGTAATTAATTTAGAACATCAAAATTAATTTTCATACTTTGAGTTGTGATATACTAATGATTATTTTTAACAACTTATTCACACCAATCCACAAATACAGTACAATGTTAAGAATTTTAAATTACGACGTAGGCCAAATTTTTTTTTCCCAAAAATATATTTAAACATACAATTATAATATTATTCTTAGTATCCAGCTATTAGTTAAGAATCTAAATAAAGGATATAGCAAAACTGAAATTGTGAATGTAACTTGTTTAGTGATAATTGGGAAAACTTTGAAACATAGACAACTTGGTGAGATAGAAGAAAGAATCAGGAGCCAGTCTGAAAAACTGGTTATATTAAATGTGTAAATTTTGTGTGTGTGAAAGACAGAGAATCAGGATCCTTTCTGAAAAAATGAAGAAAATATAACCATAACAATCAGAAAACAAATAAAATGATAAAATTATAGAATACTTTCAATGTGATAATATGAATGCTAGGGGCAAGAATAAACTAGTAAGTGGGAAAGAAAATGTCCGCTTTGATAATTTAAATCAAAGGATATGGGAAAACTGAAATTATGAATGTAATTATTTTAAGTAATAAATTTGGAGAAATTTGAAACAAGACAACTAGGTGAGTTGAAGAAAGAACATAAGAGAATTCGCTTTCTAAGTATTGATATGGAGGAAAGTAGCATACAGTTGTCTAGTTGCAGCCTAAACTGGAAAGAAGCGCTAAAACAAAGAGAACCAAATTTTTGTTCATATCCCGACTCCCCCACCCACCCATCACCCTCTTTCATTCCATCAATGGTACTTGTTAACTACTATTAGATTGCTTGACCTTTCAAGTGATGCTACTTGTTAATTTAGATGTTGGTACTTGTGTTTATGTCGTATACCTCACACATGACCATATGTTAGTATACAGTAAATTAGCATAACTTACAATAGAAAATTTATTTCAGGTTAGTTGTATAAACTAACCAATAAGATGTGGATCTGTAAATACAGAATAGAATAAATGAGGTGTAGAGATTTTAAGTGGACCAATACGATTTTAAATGAAGAAAAGAAATACTAAAGAGTAAAAATATCAATCTACTTGACTGTCCACTTGAGATTGTGGTAATGAAGTGTTGCCTACGGTTAGTATTATTTGTGTGCTATGTTGTTGTATATCTGATAGAGGTATGGAAATGCCTAAGGAAATAAGGTATTGAATAACTTACAAAATTATTTAATATGATATTGAAAAAAAAAACAGATCAGAAAGAGTATTGTAATTCCCTTATATAAAAATATGAGGATGTATAAACTTATGCAAATTATAGGAATATTAAACTAATGAGTCGTACTATGAAATTTTAGAAAAGAGTAATAGAAAAAAGATTAAGAAAGGAGATCACAATTTTCGAAAATCAATTTGGGTTCATGTCTAGAAAATTGACAATAGAAGCTATACATCTTCTTAGACAACTAACTAAAAAATTTCAAGAGCAAAAGCAAGATACACATAGTATTCATTAACTTAAAAAAAGCTTATGATAGAGTCTCAAGAGAAATTATATAGAGAATTCTAAAAAAAATGTATTAGCGTAGCATATATTAAACTAATTAAGCATATGTATGAGGAAGTAATGAAAGACTTTAGGCGTATTAACTAAAGCATTTTAAATAAAGGTAGAGTTACATCAAGGATCAACCCTAAGTTCCTATCTTTTTACACTAATCATAGACGAACTCACTGGACACATTCAAGATACAGTATCGTAATGCATGTTGTTTATAGATGATATATATTATTTTGATAGATGTGGTATATGAAGGAGTAAATGCTAAACTAAAATTTTGACAGAAAACAATAGAAGTAAAAAGTTTTAGCCTTAATAGAGTAAAAACAGAGTATATGAAATTTAAATTTAGCAATATTAGATACAATAGGACAAGTGTTAAGATAGGAGATGATAAATTGTCTGGAACTGAGAGCTTTAAGTATTTAAGATCATTTTTGCAAAACGATGAAGGAATTGAGAGAGAAGTCTTACATAAAATACAAGTAAGATAGTTAAAATAGAAGAGAGTATCAGGTGTTTTATGCGATCGTAAAATACTTGTAAAATTTAAAGAAAAGTTTTACAAAAATGAGGTTTGACCTGCTATGCTATACGGCAATGAATATTGGGATATGACTCGAGTACATGAGCAGAAAATGAAAGTTGCAGAGATGAAGATGTTAAGATAGATGTGTGAATATATAAGGATAAACAAAATAAGAAATGAAAGCATTAGAGAGAAAGTCAGAATTGCATCTATTGAGGGAAAACTTTGAAAGACATGTTTAAGGTGGTATGAACATATACTTAGGCGACTAATAAATATTTCAGTTAGGCAATGTAAAACTATGACAAATATGTATATCAAATGAGGAAGAGGAAGACAAAAAAAAAAACTTGATTAGCAATAATAAAACAAAATAAAATTTATTTAAATATAAATGATGATGTAGTATGGGATAGAACCCAATGACGTAGAAAGATTTATATAGCCGACCCTATCTAATAGGATAAGGTTTGGTGGTTATTGTTATTGTTGTATGTTGTTGTATATCATAGCTCATATTTAAGATGACATTATTACACTTTGAGGATGCTTCCTCCACTAATTCACTTCTTAGTGGATTTATTAATAATGAATTTATTAAAGATATATTATGGATAACAAATTGA
>JBAMHZ010000031.1:5312316-5323232 GCA_037177395.1 Alpinia galanga
CCACGTTGTTGCGCGTCCCTCCGCAAGACGTCGCCACGGCCCCCGCGGAGGCCAAGGACGCCTCCACGGCCCGGTGGCTACCGTACTGGTGTTGGGTGGCAGGCAGAATGATAAATTCCACCCATTTCGTCCTGCACGGGTCCGAATTTTAAACTATGATCCTACCTATGTACACTTGTATGCCAATGATGCCACTTACCCATCAGATAAATACTCCAGCATTACAGGCAACAAAATCAATCAATTTTTATATGCACAACAGTTTCCAAGAATATTATTAAAGAATGGCAAGGAACAAACCTTATTGAGCTATACAGCTGATTCAACATATCTTCCTTAGCTTTCTCAACTTGACATAGCACAACTGCCTGATCAATCACAAAAGAAAGATAAGGAGCTGTTATATCTCAAATAAGAAGACAAAGCAGCCCATAGACAACATTTACCTTTGGTACATTAGCAGCAAGACTGTTCAAGACAGCCTCTACATAACCTCGAACTTCTTGGGACATCCAGCGAAGTTCTTCTTCAGGATCAGCTGGCCTTCTAGCCATTGTGTCCTAAAATTGTCTGACATTAGTTTGGAATCTAATATATAACAAGACCAAGAGTATAGCATATCCATTTGAAGCACATAATCATGGAAGAACATGGCCATGTGAGCACATAAATGGATTCGTGCATGAATACAAAGCATGCCAGTAAACACTGTAAAGGGCATGTCATAATCCATATTTTTCTTAACAATGAAAAATTGTAATCGCATTACAGCAATCCACCTGATTGTAATTCCTAAGGAACTTTCACAGTTGTATAACAGAAATCGGTTGCATAAACTTATTCAGCAAGCTTCGTTTTGTAGGTATTACAATATATAGCTCCACCTAACATGGAATATTTTGTAAAGGGCATGTATTTTCCTAATGGAAAAACTATTTTGTGTGACAAGCTAAGCATCAAAATTACTTGTTATTCAGCATGTATGTGAGTGCTAGAATACACAACAGACTCCTGTATCAAGTATCTTTCTATTCATTGTTATGCTTGTTATGCTATAGCCTTCAGCATATGAGTATGTTATTCTCTTTCATCCAAATAATATTGTTCCATTAGTTTCTTCTCCAAGTAAAGCAAGAACACATATCTCAGAACTTACAAGTGAACCATCAGAATGACTTTGTCTCATTGGGGTAACTCCAGATTCAGGTGCACCCTTTGAGGAAGTAACTTTTGAAGAGCCCGTGATATTTCCTATCTTATTCATCCACTCAACTTTCTCAGCCACATTTTCAGCCTTTAAAATCACAGCACTATGAGCTGCAAGCAACAGACAAGAATCAATAACAAGGAAAAGGCATGCTGACAAAAGGGCCTATTCAATATGTCCTAAATTATTTGGGGATTACATCTTATTATTATTTCTACTACTTCCAATTGTAAAGTTACCTTTTAAAACAGTTTTATATGCAACTTTACTAGTTATCTTAAAGACAAGAGTTGGGCTTTTATCTGCCCCATTTGCTTTTTTGGAGTCCTTCAAACTTTTGGGAGGATCTTCCTCATCTGGAACCTCTTCAAGGTTACATTCCTGCAGATGAAAAAACATGTGTACTCATCAGCAAAAAGTACGTGGATCCTAACAAAACATATGGAAGGATTACTGCAGAGTAAAAATGATTCACACTGAAAGCAAATATAGCATCATGTCCTATGTGTATCTAGCACAAGTACAAAATTTGCTGCCTATCCAAAAAGTGGATACACCATCAAAAGTACCTTCTATATCCAATTCAAACTTTAACTTCACTGAAAGTAACCACCTCTCCTGACAAATAACTCCATTTCACTGCATTCTTTGGTAATATAGCTCAAGTATATTTTTTGTGGAATGATTTCAAAGATAGTTGCCTGTTAAACTTCATAACATGAAAGTTTTCAGTAGAAGACATACTTCCCATCTGTTAGCAGTTCTACAGTGGCTGTAGGCCCACAACCTGATCCGATTTCCTTTTTACCTCTATAATTTCTCCTAATTAATCCTAAACAAGAAGCGAGTGCTTGAAAGGATATTCAAGCAACTACTTATTTATCAGGTATATTGTTATTAATTTATTGAAAAAAGGGGTATAGTTAAATTCGCTTAAATTCAAAATAAAAAAACCTAAACTTGTAAAAGCAAAGCCCTAACATGCTTCATATTTTATTGAAGAAATATAGAGGCACAAAAATCTCCAGATGTAATTCAGTTTATAAAAACGCTATAAGTACATTCCCTATAAGTAAGGTTGTTATAAACAATGAGGTTACATTGCTATAGACACAAAACAAGTATAATTTCATAACCATCTCACTTCGTCAGAAATAGCATGCCATTAAGGGTGTATTTACTAGATGAGAAATGGCAGGAAGAAACAAGTTAACTTCATGTCAATTAGCTGTCCCAATTTCTGTTCTCTAGTTTCTATTCTTTTATTTCTCTACAATGAGCAGGCCTTAAAATAATGTGATAGTAGACAGGCTTGTTTTGGTAAATGAAGCTGTAAAAGAGAAGGATAAAGCAAGCATTAATACCTCCAAAGTGATGACCCCGTGAAAATGCTTCTCCTCTTGCTTTTTTGTGTATCCGAGCTGAAATTAAAGCAATGCAGAACACAATTTATAAATAGTTGACAATATGCCAAGTAATTTGTAAACTATGTAACAAAACAAGTAGGATTTACCTTTCCACTTTTCTCATTGAGGACAAACCATCGCTTGCTCCAGCCATTTGTTTTGGCACTTTTCTTCAGTAAGAATCCTAAATGAAAAAAACCAAAAAATTAAACAACTCCATAAAAAAGTGGATCTTGAGGAAGAACTTCAATCACTAAGATTAATGTAAAAAAACATATAAATGAATATTATATTGTTGAAAGACTAAAGGTGATGTGGTAGCAGATTAATTGTGAATTGAAATTTCTTGAACCTGAATAAAATCCTGCATAACATTGATGCAGTAGAAACTACAGCTTGTTGGTAGCACAGCTAGAAAGTATAACATTTTAACCCAATTATATTCAAATGCTCACACAAGCAACTCTATGAACTGATATTTTTCTACCAATTAGACAAGCAAATGAAAGACATCTATATCACTTTTGGTTCGCAGGAATAACCCAATTCCTAATAAATTCTGAAGGAATAGTAATTCCTACTTTGGTTACAAAATAAAACAATCCCGAAATACTAATTTGACGGAACTGTTATTCCCTCTTAATATTTCAACTACTCCTTTAATCAGTCCTGTGATTTTTTTTTTGTTATATTAGAAATAGTCTATTAGGATGCAAGTTTTAGTTGGAGGGATATTTTGTCATGGGAATGTGCATGAAGCATTCATTCTCTCCATAAATCTAACTATTAAATACAAATTCTATCCCTACTCAGTTCAATAGCCCATGGCCAAATGTTCCATTTCTTGTCAATTCCATTAGGCCAAATGTACTATTAAGGTATGATGAAAGGCGTGTCATGACATATGAAATTATGTCAAGTATATATTTAGTATGCATGAAAAATCTTTTGCCCAAAAATCATTGCAGAATCTGTCCAAATCATAAAGTAGAAATTCTAGGAAACTGGGTAAAGGACCTGCTGTTATTTCTCCAGAAGGTCCAGCAACCTGCAAGGTGGATGTGGAACCCTCTTTGGTTTCTTTGTCTTGATTAGATTTATCTTTCATTGATTTCGAGCTACCACCTTGAGCTCCTTGTTGAGGGCTTGATGCCTGGTTTGCAACAGAAGCAGTCAACAATGAAACAACAAAAACATTTGAAAAGGAAAAACTCACTACGCTATTGCAAAAGTAATTATTTATTTACTCTATTCAAGATGGCTTGCTCTGCTTCATTTGCTTTCTTTGATGATCGATTCTTCAGCTCGTCCTCCTTGCGCTGCCTCTCCATTCTAGGAACAATTTTGAAGATTGCAGTTACAATCAAGTAATTATAAGATTGAGACACATCAGAAGATCGCAGTTACAATCAAGTAATTACCAACCAGATTGAGGTGCATCAGAAAATCGCAGTTAAAATCAAGTAATTATAAGATTGAGACACATCAAAACTTGTAGATATCATATCTATCAACTTCCGAGGACTAGCTGTGTTTACTTCAGACCAAAAGAGCTTATACGTCTGGACTTATTGGTTATCATGTGAATACAAATAACATCATCTAAGGAAAAATGGAAAACCAGAAACTAAGAATCAAGTGAACCAAAGTGTTACTCTTTAGTTGTTAAAACCAGATTAGTCAGAAATCGAATTGGAGGCTTTAGAAGCTAAGATGATTACTCAAAGCCTAACAGCTTAAAAATGCATTAAAAAAAACATCTCATTGAAAAAACAGTTGAATACATAAACCTTAATTAGCATTATCAAATTCAAAGTCTTAAAACTACAAGAAAAAAGAATCAGATAAAATTGTAACAAATTTAAAGCTGAATATGAAGGCCCAAGTATCTATGTTTCATTTATAGGTTCAAATCATTTTTAACCAAACACAAGGACTGGAAACGTTATAAAAACAAACATACCTCCGCTGAACTAGACGAATGAAATGTTGCGGAGGAACAAATGCACGCTCCATATCAACTAATGCAACCACCATCTTTTTGGCCTCATTTCTGAAGTTCTCTAATGCAGTTGATGCAATAGCAATCACCTTTTCAATAGAAAAAGAATCATGCAATAAGAAAAGAACTATAAGATACATTTTGGCCAACAAATAAAGCACCAAAATAGCAGTCTACCTCTCTTTTAAAAGGAGGATATCGACCTAGTCCAGGTGTTGCATTTGCTGAAGCAGAAACTATATCCAACAGAACACGGTGGACCTATTTCATAAAGAAGTTCAGACAAATAATAAGATTAAACTGCTACAAATGTTGTAATGGCATGATAGATGCCTATCGTGATAATAAGATCTGGCCACATCATATACAGCTTATGTTGCTAAAAGTTTGCTGTACTAATTCGTGCATTGTGTCCATGTTCTAACATTCAAAGGTAGCACTCAAATCTAACAAGCATGAGAATGAAAAATCAAGGAGCTTTAATGATGTCGTTAACCTTCTAAACCAATACAGAGAAGGAAAATGCCACAGACTCAAAAACAGAGGGGGGAAAGGGTAAAAGTATACTAAGGAAACAAAGTAAAACTTTAACACATGGATGATTTTGAAAAAAAAATAAGAAATCAAATTTTAATAAAGTTGCATGAGGTTCATATAGCATCAAGCAAAAAATTTAAATTACATCATTGAGAGATTGAACATAATTCAATGAAAAAATAGCTTGATCATAAACCTAAAATACTAGGACCAATTACCTCATCAACACAAAGGCGTGATGGTTCTTTTGCTAGTTCCAGTACTCCCTTTATCAAAGATCGCAAACCTTTCTCAGGAGATATCAAGTATGGCTGATAACCATCAGCCTCCAACACAATCTAGAAGACAAAATGGTCAATACAGAGCAATTAATTTATTGAAACACATGCATGGAAGAACAAAACAGAATTAGCAGTCTGGACAAAAGTACACACTCTTTTGACATTGTTGATATCAAAATGTCTATCCAGTGGAAGTTGTTTTATTCTGTTAGGAAAGTTCCCTTCAAATGTTGCAACAACTTTCCAACCTGAACCCTGAAAAAGAAACCCAGAGGTGCTATATAACAAACATATAACGTTACAAAATGACCTCAAAAGAATTGCTTGATTTTTTAACGTTAATGTATTAGTATCGTTATAGACTTTCAAGATAAAAACTGATTGCCCATTACAGTAATTAGTAGAAAGTTTGAATGTGTGTGTTAAACAACAAAAATAAACTCCCATAACGTTCTTCCCTTATTGTAGCGTTAGGAAATGGATTCAGCAACAAGACATACTATATAACATCTAACCATGGCACCCTTTAGACCTCTTCTATATCCTTGGCTTCGCTCCCACAAGGAATATGCAAGGAACATAAGAAATTTAATAACCCATTTTTTTCAAGAGCTTGGCTTTTATATATGTCAAGGGACAGTTGCTAAAAGTGATTGGATTATTACTTCATCATGTGTCATGAGATTCACAATCATTTGTAGTAAGACATTCATTGATAAGCAATCAGTGTTATCTCAAAGGGTTCAGTTATATAGTCGTCAAGGTCAAGTTCCTAATTGATTTTGGCACTCGTATTTGCCTATCAAATTCCATCACCATTTTAGCAAGGCGGCTTCCGCATCCATAATTGAGGGTTAAGTCTAATTTAGTGTAATTCCCAATAACTAAATTCCTAGAAAATTAGCCCAGAAAGGTTAACCAAAATAACATTTTCAAAGCAAAGATAACCTGACACTCAAGTGTTTGATGATTAATGGATTATTTTACAGCTTTTAGCCACTTTGAGAACTCCGCTCATGATGAGCTATCATGGCCAATCCCAAGCCCAGATAAAGGAGGAGAGTTGTGTTAGGTTGCCAGCCAGCGTTAAACTAAGGCAAATGTTCAATGAATGGATCCACTATCTACATGTTTGACAAAAGTTCCTAAAACATACCCCCATATTCATTTGTCTTTTAAAAAATTCCTCATCATATAACTCTAATAGGAGTAATTTTGTCCATTCAATTACACATTAATAAACTAAAGTGAATCATCTTTTGCACCAATCATTATAACAATACCAGGAATATATCGAAATCAATAGTCACATTTTTCCTTCGTTAAGTGGACTTAAAGGACTCAAAATTTGATCTTCACCATTCAAATGTAGCCCTGGATGTGAAGAACGTTCCCTTAAAGTTTCAAAGTGATCCAACGGTTGAAACTCAAGAAAATGCAATTCTTCTACAAATGCCTCAAAGAAGTTTAAAAATAAAAATTTCTTTTTCTTTCTTGTTATGCAACGATACCATGTGAATAAAATAAAGAATGTAAATCAAATGCAAAAGATAACATAAAGAGAAGGAGAGAGATAACCAGAAAGAGACGGCTAGCAAATTGTATTCTATAATCTTAGGGTTTACAAATAAAAAAGAGATATAAGTAGACAGCAAAAATAATAACAAAAAGACTAATCTACCCTTACAGAATAATAATCAGCTATATTAACAGATTGTCATAAGGAATCAATTATTGTTGTGTCTGTGTTCGCAAACAAAATATTTTCTAGTTGACTATGGCACTCGACTGAGGATTCAATTGACTGCCTTAAGCTCCAGTCAACTATTGAATCAGAGTTCGTGCACAACAGCTCAATTAAGACACTTGACTACTTTTGACAGTCGACTACTGAAAGCACCAATCGACTGACATAAGACATAAAAAATTTTCTAGTTGACTATTCATCTCAGTTGATTAGTGCACTCGACTGTTGTTCGTGGGAAGCACACAATGAGTTGAGTAATCGACTGATGCCTTTGTATCAGTCGACTGTTTGAGGTATCAGTTGACAAATTATAGTGAATAGTCGATTGTTGTTTGCTGATCAGCTTATCTAGGTTTTATAATGAATCTATCTATGCATATGCTACTAATTCGAACTAATAATATCATCAAAATGAGAATTATTAGAGAGATTTAGAGTGTATTGTATAGGAAGATGTATATCTATGCTAAATATAATTAGCCCAAAAAAAGTTATGTTTATATCATATATATGTTTAAAGATTAACTTACATATAAAGAACAGATTTCATTGATCATGCACAGAAGATGTCAGCTCAAAGGAAAACATATTGTGCAGTAGATTAAGACTTGTAAGTCATAGACTCAGACAGAATAACTTATGTAAAGTATAATTTTGTCAGTTATGCACATGATGTGTTGGCCCAAAAGAAGACATATTCTGTGGCCAACGAAAGTTATAATGAGCTATAATTTGAGAGTACCGTTAACAAATCACATTGCAGTCCAAAGACTAAGTGTAATATTGTACTTGGTATCTCATTTATACCCATAAAAAATCATATATACATGTTATATGTATTATTTGTAATATCTTTTATTCTTGGCATTAACATGAGCTTTTTTTATTGTTTCTCTCTTTCTTAACCAGTGCACTCAGTGTCACCAATATTAAAACCATTCTATGCTTTTAAATTTAGAATCCACTAAATGTAAAAGGACCGATAACATGAGTAAGGAAGCCATATGATAGTGTCTAAAGGTGAACTACTTAACTTTTTTAGTTTAGAAGTCAATTTAATTACTATACTTATAGACACTTGGTGGATAGACACTAGTGCTACTATTTATATTAGTGCCACTTTATATTAGTGCCACTGTGCATGGTTATCTTAAAAGTCAATTCCTTAATAATGGTGAAAGATACAATTATACGGATAATGACAATAAGACTAAAGTGACTCTTATAAATATCTTTTTAGCTTTGTTTAGGGACTAATGTATTTTTTAATTTTTGAGGATGCATTTATTGTTCCATCATTTAGGCAGAACTTAATTTTCATTTCCTATTTGTACAAATCAAGATATATTTGTTCATTTGAAAAAGGAACATTTAGTATTTTTTTTAAATTCAATATTTATTAGTACAAATTTACTAATTGATAAACTATATAGGTCAAACACCATAATTCACATAGACAACGAAATAATGCATATTATAGGTGCGAAATGCAATTTAACTAACGAAAATTCGTCCATGATGTAGCATAGGAGTTTACGATATATTTCCAAACAACACTTAAAAAGGTTAATGTCATAAGGAATTCTCGATTCCCTTGATATATCAGACTTTGATGTCTGCATAGAGTATATTAAAGAGAAAACAACTAACAAGAAGAACAAAGTGCAAGCCATTGTAGTAGTGTCTTAGAATTGATTCATATGGACATATATAGATCGCTCCCTAAAGCTTCTTGGAATGATCAAACATATTTTATCAATTTCATTAATAATTACTCACGATACACTTACTTGTACATTCTACATGAGAAGTCAGAATCCTTGGACGTGTTCAAGATATTCAAAGCCGAAGTTGAAAATCAACTAGATAAAAAGATCAAGGCTATTAGATCCGACCATGGAGGTGAATATTATAGTCATTAGTATAGATCAGGTAAACAACGTCCTGGACCCTTTGTGGATTACCTTTCTAAGTGTGAAATAGTAGCTCAATACACCATGGTTGATATTCCTCATCAGAATGGCGTGACTGAGTGAAGGAATCGAACCCTAAAGGATATAATTAGAAACATGATGTTTTTCACTTCTTTATCGGAATCCTTAATCCTTATGGGATAATACACTTAAGACTGCAATATACTTAATAGAATATCCAGTAAGGCAATGAATAAAATCTTATATGAGCTATGGACAAGAAGACATTTACACATTTGGAGTTGTCCAGCTGATGCTAGATCTTATAGATCTAATAAAAGGAAACTAGACTCAAGGATTGTAAGCTACCATTTTATGGGATACTTGAAAAATCAAGAGGCTTTAAGTTTTATGACCCTTTAAATAAGTCCTTTTTTAAGATGGAAAATGCTAGATTCATAGAAGATAGTGGAAGCATTAAAATAAGGGACATATCTTTTGAGGAGGATAGTATTAGTCATCCTGTCTTGGTTACTACAGAGGCAATCAGTAGTGGTAGTGGTATGATATTCATATCCTATGTTGTTGGTGTTGCACATCCAATGCGAATAGTACATCGTGATGTCCTTGTGTCCTCTCCAATGCAAGTAGAGGAATTACCTTCTCAAGTTTAGAGATTTCCTCCTACGACTGAGTAGGTTCCCCAAGCACCTTAAGTACAAGCGTCGCTAAGACGATCCACTAGGGAAAGGAGAACCATGATTTCATGTGATTATGTCTATATCCAATAACATGAGTTTGACATAGAATTAGAAAGTGATCCTATCTCTTTCCAGAAAAACAAACAGTACTCTACTAAAAATATGGATTGAAGTCATAAAGGACAATATGAAATTCATGGCAAACAATGACATACGAGAACTTGTCAAATTGCCTAGAGGAGTGAAAATTGTTAATTCTAAATAGATATTTAAAACCAAATAGGATTCACTGGGCAATGTCGAAAAATATAAAGCTTGCCTTATAGCCAAGGGATTCACTCAAAAAAAAAATATTGATTATGAGGAAATTTTCTCACTTGCATCAACAAAAGACTTTCTAAGGGTAATCGTTGCACTTGTAACTTATTATGATTTGAAACTATTTCAAATGAATGTTAAGATTGTTTGTCTTAATGGAGACATTGAGGAAATAATATACATAGTGTAACCAGAGAACTTTAAATCTAATAAGTACTTAATATGTAAGTTAAAGAAGTCTATCTATGCCCCCTAAGGCATAGTGCAGCGGTAAGGCGAAAGAGACAACTCACAGATAGACATAGTTTGATTCTCTATTGGGACATGTTTGGCGGTGAATATAGGAAAACTTGTGCTTGGCGGCCTTGGTTAGCGTTGGGCTTAGCAGTTTATTTTCGCAAGCAGAGTATGACTTCGACATTAGACGCTCATACGGGGACGACGCGACTGTAGATGTCAGGCTTCACTCGACCGTAAGCGCTTTTCGGATTTACCCTGATAACCGGTGAAAATTTTTTGTGGGACCCGACCAGTCATCCCCAAGATTAGTCGGATCGAAGGTTTGGATACCTGGTTACAACAACAACAACCAAACCTTATCCCACTAGGTGGGATCGGCTATATGGATCCTTCTACGCCATTAAGCTATCTCCCACCATATCATCATTTATATTAAATAAATTTTATTTTGTTTTATTGTTGCTAACCAAGTCTTTTTTTGTCTTTCTCTTCCATTTTGATGTGTGTATTTGTCATGGTTTCGCATCGCCTAACTAGGTATTTATTGATCGTCTAAGTACATGT
>JBAMHZ010000031.1:5327147-5339504 GCA_037177395.1 Alpinia galanga
TTTCTATAAAAAAATTAAAAAAAATCCGGCAAAGCTTTTGTTTAATCATCACGATGGCTCTAGATATGTGGTTCAACACATAGATGATGTATTTTAAATTAAAATTAATTTTATATTTGTACGTTTGATTCTATATGAATAGTTATTTTTATTATTATTTACTAATGATATGATGTTTATTTTTTTTAATTGAAAGGGATATGATGCAATTGAGGCATGATGTCGATATTATTATACAAAAAAAGCCGAGTAAACGAGTGACTTGCACAAATGTAATATGTAAGTATTTTTTATATTTGTACATTATTTTTTTAGCATAATAAGTTTTTAATATCGATACATATTTGTTTAATAGGAGCAATGATAACTCTTTGCAATGACAAAAAAGTTTCACTTTTAGCAAAAACAACAAAGGATGATACTTCGTTGCCTACCTTCGATGATTTCAAGAATCTAGTATTTGAATGCTACCAAGATGTACTTGGCAGCAAATTGGGTTATATTCATAAATTAGGATTGAGACCCAAAACCACCACCAAAGTATACAAGACTTCGACATCTACTTTCTCTACATCAGCTAATGTATAAGTAAAGATGGATGCTATGCAAGAAACAATTATTGCACAAGAGGCAAAGATATCTCAATTGAAGCAGGAAATGAAAATGATATAAGAAATGCAAACCTAATGAGAAGTTAAAATACAAGAAATATTGCAGCAACTTCTCATATGATACCAACCTAATGGATTACTATAATAATTTGAGTTGACTCACATGCAAGAAAGAGAAGATGATCCAAATATTTTTTTATACTCTACTTAGATCTTCCAGTACTTCTTTATTAGCTATTTGACATTTACTTTTATATGGCATAATGTCTCTTTTGTCATTTTGGATAATTTGTTACTATGTTTAAAATTCACCTTTTTATTAGTTTTGAAATTTATTGACTATTGTTTTTTTTATAAAAATGCTAGATAAATTGAAGAAAAAAATTAGCAACCACACATGTTTTGCCTGGCAAATTTTTTAAAAAATACCAGCCAAATATATTTTGGTGAGTAATTTTAGAAAAATATATCAACCAATATATATTTGGCTGATATTTTAACAAAATATTTTGGTCATTTATTTTAAAAAATTACTAACCAAATATATATTGGCCATTATTTTTCAGAAAAATTTATCGATCATTTATTTGACCAGTAATTTAAAAAAATGCTAATCATCATTTTGGAAGGTAAATAATATTTATCGACCATAGATTACTGGCCAAGTCCCGATGAAATTTTTTTGGCCAATAATCCATATTCCCGGCCATTTTCCCCTTAATAATTCCTTCTTTTTTTTGTTGTGGATACTCGCGCATGCTTGTTATGCCTAATACCGGGGTGACATAGACCAAGGAAGGGGAGCTGGCGCTACCCAGCCTCTACCAATTGAGGCTATTGCTGCTCCTATTGTGCCTTTTGTGATTCATCCATATTAATATGCTTTTTTGCATGTGCGAGTAGTATGTCATAATCTCGCAGGGGTTTCTTGCCCAAGGACCGAAAGAAGTTCCCATCACGGAAACCTTGTGCAGAGGTTCCCATAAGGATTTCTTGGGTGACCAAGGGAACTTCTAACACAACTTTTGAATATACTCCCATAGAGGCTCTTGTAGTTTCTATTTCATATTGAGTAAAATTAAAGTATGTGGATACCTATTTGAATTGGAGAAAAGGTGTAAGAACAAAGTAGCAAAGTCGTCAAAAGACTGAATGGAATTTGGCCGCAAGGTGTTGAACCACTATTAAGCCTGCTCTACCAGTGTAGTGAGAAAGACTCAATATTTAACCCCTTTGGAGTACTTGTGGAGAAGTGTCGCATTCTCAAAACCACAAAAGTGCTCCTTTGGATCAGTGATGCAATTGTATCCATTCACCAGAGGTGGTAAAAAGTTAGACGACAACCCCTCCTCTAGTATGTCTATAGAGAAAGACATTTGTCGAGCTGCAATCCACTTTGGAGGAAGTGGGATTGAACTTGCAGGCCCTCTCTTAGCATGAGAAGTGGAAGCCACTCCCTTCACTCTGCATTGTGGGCTCTGCTATAGGTGCCTTTGCCTCTACCTTGGTGACAAGCATGGCTTGACCATGCCTAAGCGCCTCCTCCACTGTGGCAGTAATAAGGCACATAAGTTGTTCCCATGAGATAGAGTCGTCCGTAGTATTCAATACGGTCAGAAGAGGGGGTTGCCTCTACTCCCTCAAGCCCTTGTGTGGATCTATCGCGACCCTCCTTCTACTCACCATCTTTGTCTTTACACCAACTCCCAAGTGACGTCAATTTGATGCAGCGTCCTTCCCCCACACAAGCATAATTCCTTTTCGATGGAACCTTCACGTCTTTTTGAGTCGTGAAGTTTTTTATAAATTGTCATATTCCTTATTATTTATGGTTTTATATTCAAAGGAAATTTTTTTTTTTGGGTGTTGAGGGAGGTGCTTAAAGGAATATGTGGTAACCACATCAACACTATTTTAGCTTCTAAAGTTTCAAGGGTGAGGTAACAAAAT
Source organism: Alpinia galanga (assembly GCA_037177395.1). Taxonomy (NCBI): domain Eukaryota; kingdom Viridiplantae; phylum Streptophyta; class Magnoliopsida; order Zingiberales; family Zingiberaceae; genus Alpinia; species Alpinia galanga. The sequence continues at coordinate 5,329,709 of JBAMHZ010000031.1, forward strand.
TTAGAAATAAGCTTACGATCTTATCTAGTTGAGTCAAACTAGACACAATAATTGGTAAACAAGGCTTTTTATTATAATTTGAGTCGACTTTAATTACATAGGTAGCTAGTTAAAACTTATCTAAGTTCATTTCGAAGGCTAAACATAAAGAGCCAAGGGGAGCTTGTCAAACAACCACAAAGTTATCATTTTACAATAATTCTACAGCTCTAATCTTATTTTTTTTAGTTTTAGTTTATCATCTTTGTAGATAAATTTATTTATAATCTTTTGTATAAGAGAGAATTTAAGCTCTTACAAGTTTTTCTTTCACGGTTTATATTGCTTATATTTCTATTGTCATAGAAAAACTTTTAGTGCATGGTTTTTCAAATTCGAAAAAGGAGAAAAAATAGTGAGACTTTTGAATGATAATATGAGTTTATAGGCCATGGAGTAAGACTTGAAGATTACCAACTATGCTAAACAACTTATGTTAGCATTACTTAATTTGTTTTTATTATTTTTACTTCATAATCTAACTCTTTAGTTAATCTTTCCTCAAATTATATGTTAATTTTAGATCGTTAACTATCGATCACCTACTTCAATCCTACATTTTCTTTCATCCAGAAACATCTCACAAACATTACATGTTACGAAGTCCCTTTCGCAAGATGATAACAAAGTGTAAGATACACTGAGTATGTATGACCATTCGAAAATGTTTTGTCGAGAACCACCTCATAAAGGATCTAATGCTTATCTATATCTAGAACAAAACAAGAAGAAATGGTGGAAATAAATAGTGACACAAAAACTTTTTGCTTGGAGAAGACAAGAATATAATTTTGAATCACCATCACTTGAAATCCTCAACCAAGGTCAACCCATACACAATGGACAAAAAACACATTGCTTAGTGGTGGAGGAATTGACTTTATGTAGAATGGAATAATGGCCAAAAGAGCATGAAGAACTTGGCTAGAGGTCAAAAACACTTTATCTTGAATTATACAGCTCAAGGGCAGCTTCCATTTGAGATCCATTGCAAGATGCACAAAACCACCCTCATTTTTAAGTTCCTTCTCAAGATCTTTAGCAAGATTGAGTGGGCCTGCACAAGTGTATATTGAGGACAAATGGAGATTGCTTTGTGACCGCCTTTTTACCTTTAAAGAGAGAAGTATAGGATAGAATTTGAAAGTATATTTTGCAACTTATCTTTCAAAATCCATGAAAAGGGTTTAGAATATATTCTACGCGAAAAAAAAAGGTAAGCCAACGATAAATTTCGTGAAATCAAATATTGTATATCTTGGAAAATCATTGCTAATCGCTAGCTATAAATACATGTTGAACTTTAAACGAACGAAACCATCACACAAAGAGATGAGTAGAGTGGAAGAGTGGCCTTACATGAGGATAAGATCTTGCTTTGTTAGCCAAGGATGACTTGCCTATGATCTCTTGAAGAGCTTGCTTTGATTGGTAAGCGAATTAGAGAATTACTTGAGTGATGGTCTTTGTGTGGTGGATGGGCAGTCTCCTTGGCTAATCTAAGTGGCTCTTATCGCTTATGCTAGACCGCAACTCTTCCAATTTCCACATTCGAATTTTATATCACACAAGGAGAAGCCTAAATGATAGAGATCATGAGCATCAAAAGTCATTTTAAATGGTATGGAGTACATTTTAACATTGTAGTTCTCATTACATGATCAATCATTATGAATTATGTTTATATATTTTAGACAAACATATCATTTCATGACTCAAGGGAGAACATATTACATGGAGAGCCATTGACAACAAATAGAAGAAGAAGAATAAGTCGACAATAAGATAGTATAAAAAGATAATGTAATCACATTGAAGAAAAATTCTTATGAGGAATCTATGAAGGAGAGAGAATGTGAATAATTTTGAAGAAATCCACCCTTAAAGAAGTGAGAAGGAATCTACCTTATTTAAGAAAGATACATTTTCTAGAGAAAGAAAACAAATTCATTCATTCAGATTATCATGATCGAAAAGACTTATAGTTATACTTTTATATGCTTAGATAAACTTAGTGAGTGAGAAGAAAAAAAAGTATTATACTGATAACTAAATCACGATGCTAGATGATCAATAAGCATCGAAGTCATATTGGTAGCTTCTCAATATTTTCCCATAATTGAAAAAAAAAAATCATCCTCGAGTTTGCATTATAGTTTTCTCCATAATAAGAAATGCCATATTCTCCTAAGAGTTTGATCTTATAGGATTTACCATTTTTTTTATAGAACTTTTGAATGATCCATCCATTCAAGGTTTGAGTTTACCATGAGGGAAGGGATTCTTTTGTGAAGATGAATCCAAAATAAAACTCTTTCACTTAAAGTAGGCTTATGGTGTTTGTGGGCAAAATCTCTACCCCTTTTAATTTGTTTGTCGATGCCTTAGTGAATTGCTCATGTATTTTTCTTGATGTTGTTAGCTTATTTTTGGAGTCACTACTTAAATTTTGAAAATTGAAAAAAAAAAAAGTGAAACTCTCACATTAACAACCTCAACAGCTTTGATTGGGAAATACAAGCTGCTATAGGGGTGAATAGTTATAATCTAAAATTAATCAATTTATAGTGCAAAAGGCGATTTGCTTGCCCTCAGCGCCTTCGTCAACCGATCTCACAGCCAACATAGAGGAAGTAAATCATGGGGAGCACTTTGTATCCAACCGAGAATTAATACAGTAGAAGGACAGACACCTCGAAAAGACTTGTACCCTTCGGAGATTGATCCTTGCTCTTTGATGCAATTTTACAGTCGTACTAGCCACAAAGCCCCTCGTGGGGACAAATCAATCTCAAACTATACAAGTTTGGTTACTTATTTATTGTGCAATGAAAACAGGATAAAAAGACTAAAGACAAACATAGCTAACATAACTTCTTTTCTGCTGTTCTAAACTCCAAAGTTTCTACTTCCACAACTTATAAGGAAAATCACTTTGTGAGTTCCCGTTATCTATTTTCTTTCCAAAGGCAAAAAAAAAAAAAAACAAACAAACAAACTTATTATTATGTACTAATATTAAAAAAAAATAAGAGTAAGATTGAATGTGAAGTACTTTTTTAGCCTTCTCTCTAACTCTCTGCCACGATGAGCTCCCCTCGTCCATTTATTTATAGCCTTAAATTGTCTTCAAAATAATTTCAAATTGTTGTTCAGTGTGAGTCCAGTCAATTGATCCTTTTTTTTTTCAATTCACTGTTTTCATGATTATATAAACTTTTGCTTAGCAATGGATTCTCCAATTTACTCAAATTGATTCTACTTGACCATTGCACTTGCTCATATTAATCATGTGAGAGTTGTTGCCTTCCTCCTCTACGCAATCAACAATATGATTCTGAATTAAGATGGGATTTTAATGACCGTCAAACAGAGAGCAATGATTTTGATCAAGAAAGAAAGTTATTTAGTCGACTGTCAAACTCAGATGTTATTACATCAACAATCTCTCCAATATTATTGGATTGAACACAATCAGAAAGAGACTTTGATTCATTGCTTCTGTTTTCTTTGAAAGAATGATTGCACTAGCAAAAGGGACTTTGATTCATTGCTTCTGTTTTTAGGAAGAGAGTGCTCGATGGAAACTCATGCATGGCCATAACTCAAGGAGATAATTGTAACAGGAAGCTTGGATGAGGGACTTAAAACACTAAATTTCAATCTTCAAGAACTGAATGATTTGATCCTGTCAAACTGATGCTCTGTTCTTCTTCATTACTGCAATACAAATCGAAAACCAGCGAGTGCCAACGTACAAACTCACGCCACCGCACGACAATGAACAACCAAATTCATATCCAGCAAAGCCGACTACACTCTACACGCCGACGCTCTGCGTGATCCAAGGCTGAGCTCCACCCGACGCCGCCGCATACTCTGCCACCGCGCTCACCAAATGCTCCGCCGCCTTCTCGAAGTTGACGAAGCCCATGAACCAGAACTCGTGCCCATCCACCGTCACTGCGTGTATGAACTTCTGCGCCGGGTTCCCGCCCGGCGTCGTCGGACTCACGCTCGCCACCTTCCCCAGCGGGATCATCACCTGCAAGCATTAACCAAGACGATAAAGAAGAATTTAGCCGATTTTGATCAATGGAAGAAGCTATTGATTGATTCGTATAATAAACCTTGTAGTAGCTCCAGGTTTCCTGACCGGACGGCGCCCTGAAGGACAGGGGCCGGTCGCTGCAGAAGGCGACGCTGGCAGTGGAGATGTACAGGGTCCCGGCGACGGGCCCGGCGGCGGTGGATAGATAGCAGGCGAAGGTGCTCTTGAGCCGTTCGTTGGGGTCGGTGTGGAAGGTCCGCCGGTAAAGCGACTCGAATCCACCCTCAGTGAAGGCTTTCGCGGTGAGGCTGAGCTTCCCCATCGCCGCCTCTGTCTTCGAAGGCGCCGTCCTCACTGCGAATTAGTTACGGCACAGATCGTACGAATCATTCGCCTTAGATATTCATTAATAATAATAATAATAAAAAAAGATAAATCGTATCGATTCGATCGATTACAATTGTGCCAGATGTTGTGCGCGAGGTCCTCAGCCTTCTTGGCCCAGGAGTTGAAGTAGTCGAGGATGCTCTCCATGGGGCTTCCGGCCGGCCGGCTCACCGGCTCGAAGTCGAGCACGTAGGGGGGGCGCTCGTCGTCGCCTCGCAGCGTCCACAGCGCCGCACGCTGATTCTCCGGGTGCGCCGACGGCTCCGCCGGCGGGCCCATCTGCCTGGTTCCCCACTTGGCCTGCTCTGCGGCGTCAACGTGGGTGTCTACGACCTTGGCGTCCTTCTCCATGGGCAGGAAAGAAAAAACAGGAGGCAACTAGCCGGAGGCAACCGAAGGCGGTGGAGTGGTTGGAATTGGGAAACAAACGTCAGCAAAGATCGATGGACAGGGTGAGCGATGCAGGAGAAGGTGGAAGATTGAAATTTTTATAGAGAGAGTGGATGATCGATCGGGAAGAGGCGGCAGGTGCTTAGCCCGCAAGGTTCCATTTTGGCAGTACGCGTGTCGAAGATGGGCGACGCGTCGGCTTGAACAAGAGCCGTGTGAAAAAAAGATTTTATTTTATACATGCTGACTAGACTTAGAAGTTGCTAGATTTGAGGCAGAAAAAAACTATTTAATTATTAACGTATTTGTTTTTTTTTAATTGAAATTAAAATAATGTTTTTACTTATAATTTTTTATTTGATATTTTTGAGTAACTTTAATCACCTTAAAGTTGTATTTGATGCAAACTGTTAAATTGCTTTTGATCTATTTCTATCACTTTAATATATTTTTTCATGTGGAAAATGTGATAATAAGAAAAAGAATTTTTTATTTTTTGTAATAGAAAATTAAATTTATAAAAAATTATAATATCAATCAATTGGGGGTATTATAAGCCTTTAGATCATTTGAAAATTACAGTGTAATTTTATCAAATCAACTATTCCTTTTTGCTTTTTTACCGTAGCATCAACTTATTAAATTTTATTATTATTTTTTTTAAAACTAGTGTTATCTATCTAAACTTTTAGTTTAACTAATTCTGAGAATAATAGATTTTGCCCTATAAATTTTCAAAATTATAAGAACAAACTTCAGTGATCTCTATCGGCCAGTAGGATATATAAAAAAGTGTTAACATGGACAGTCATAATAACTTTTAATCTTTGTAATTTGTCATTCTATTTAAAATAAAAATTACAAATGTGTTTAGTGAACATTTGAAAACTGAATTATACACTGTACAATTGCATCATTGTAATAGGGACTACTAAATTTTACTTTTTTGAGTGGCTGACTTAGCTCTTCAATCGTCTGAAAGCCCAAGTACAATCATTATCAAGATCGAGTATCGCTACTTTTGCCTAAGAGGTATAGGTCTATCAGCTTATTCTCTTTGAATTTGCCAACACAATCATCTCCCAACCTTAGTTCGCTCGACACACTTTTATTCTTTATTATTATTATTTTATTTTAAAAATAGAAAATCCTGAATTCATTAATTCAACTTAATCTAATCAAAAATATAAATATACAAAATATATCCTTCTTTTAATAAACAATAATAATAACAAATAAATTATAATTATATACTTGAATTGAATAAAATCATAATAATTATATATTTCTAATAAAAAAAATCATATATAACATATACGCATATGAACATACACAATCTAAATTCATGCACCAACCTAGCTAAAACCGCAAATAGAACAATCATTCAACTCTCCATTGAATGTGCTTAGGTTAGCAGGGAGAAGATCAGTGGGAGGATAAGTTGCTGCAGAGTCTCATTCCTGGATGTATGTGACAAGCTAACTGATGAATATTTAATAAGCTTTAACTCATTGGATTCATCTTCTCAACCTGGAATGGATGCTAACGTGAACTGCTTTAGCAGATTCAACATTCCAAAGGATCAACTTCTATTTGGAAAAAAATTTATAAATACAACGTAGCTAAAGATCAACTAAAATATTCTTAAAATTCTACATAGACACTTTACCACTGTACCATAATCCAGAGACTTGAATTCATCTTCTCATATATGTTTGTCCTGTGGCATCACAAGGAAATTACAATGATTCATTTCATCAGATAATACATCTCCATTGAGGACATGCATCATTCGACTGTCCTTTGGAATGCGATGGGTCACACTGTATTGTTTATCTAATCGATCTAACAAAAGCCTAACAGCCTAAGCAAAGAACAATCTAGCAAAATATAAGATGAAAACCAATATTAAGAAGGGTATACAATTCTCTTCAGAATTCAAACGCAAAGATCAAAACATTCTCAACTCTGTGTCACTAACCGATATTAAGAAGGGCATACTAAAAACTGATTCCATTCTTGCATTCTCGAATCCACACTAACTTCATCGCCGTCAACTAACCTTGCAGCAATCTCACCGAAGAGGCTACGACAAGCAAATAATGCTCTTTTATGAACACCTCTTTCTGTCCATGGAGAACACTGCTTTTTTCAAGGAATAAATCTGCTTTTTTCAATTTTTGACTACTGTCTCATCTCTAACTACGTTCAAGATCAATCTCACATTGTTATCCAGCTTTATTTGAGTAATAACATATTTTTCTCTAGGATTTTTTAAGTCGAATGATTACATAAGTTGATTCTCTTCCATACTGCAAGAAGAGTGGCGTCACCACATAAGAATTACAAAATTCTCAAAGTGCAACATCTTTGTAACATGACTTTGAACACACGTCTTATTGTTCTGAAACTAAATGTACCCACTTGGTGCACCTAACAACTGAGGCTTGCGATTAGTAACGACGACCTCCAGCAGTGGACATGAGCACTTTGTTTGGTTTCTTCCCTTTCTTTACTAAAGCATTGGTGTGCTGCTCGGAGCTCTCCACTTCACGGGCAGAAGATAAAATTGTAGCAAATGATGATGTTGTCATGTTCCTAGCAGCTATATTTGAAACAATGAAAAGAAAGTCAAAAACAGATTCATAGCCAGTAAAATCCCAAGTTAACGCCGTATTTAACTACATGCACTCGAAAAACAATTATGATGAAGGTTGAGATATAGAAATTTATAAGCTGGCCAAAAGGCATACCTTGAACATTAGTGACATGGCCTGATGAATCGGCAGCTGCTTCCCCTCTTAAAGAAGGTGAATCGTGTGCCGCAGCAAACCCAAGCCTTGTCACATCAGAGAATAGTTTCCTCTCACCAGTGGGAGGACTACTGGATGGAATGCTGTTGGTCGTTAAAGCTGAACACAGAATAATAAATAATCAGAAAAGGTCCCACAAACTTGAAATAAGTAACAATCTCTAATGCTGCATAAATACCACCCAACAAATTACTGATGCATTGCTGGGAAATTTTTATTGAAAATCTGACAAACAACGATAGAAACAAATTCCAATTGGTTAATGTGCATTGTTGGAAAATAATCATTAAACTTATGGGAAAGGTTCCATTTGATTGATTGAAATGAGAATCAAACCATGTATAACCCAAATGAATAGTGAGATACTAGATTATGAAGAGAGAAAAAAAATGTACTCAAGCATTTTCTCACAGAAGGAAATTAGGATGTTTCCATAAAGGTCATACCTTCAAAGTCTTCTGATGAAAATGCAATATCCTTTTGAGCAAATTGCATCCGAGCAGAAGGTACTAGATTGATATATGAGCCAGCTTCAGCCTTAGCTCTGTCATTTTTCTCCTAAAAGGGAAATTAAGACATGCGATATCAAAGATAAGATAAATGAAATGATTGAGTATTTATATGACAATTAGAGAAGACAATCTCCATGTTGGAAAATGATGCCAGTAGGCCTTTGTATAACTAGCGGGATGGCAAAAATATTATTGAACTCCCACTCCCTAATTTTTTAGGCTCATCAACGTTGCCTCACCTAAAGCAACAGTACGACAGATTGCAAATGGCATGCAGCCTTAGTCAACAATAATATTGGAAAATGCTAACTAGAAAAGAGGAGCAGTCAACAACAAAAATTCAGATTGTATAATTCAAAACCCCAAGATGGATGTGAATGTTAAGAAAACTATCTTTTACCGAGTTTTATAACCCAATACAAAAATCCCAGGAGCTACTGACAGCAACACCCATTAATTACACTTTCAAAGATGACTGCCAATCAGAAGAAAGAACAAGTTCAAATAACAAGTGTGGTGCATTCAACAGGGATGTAAGGATCCCAAGTCGAACTAGCAGTGTGATGTACCTTCTTTGCAAGTCGTCGTCTCTGCTTTTCACGTTTATTAATTTCATCCATGAATGGAGCCAAAGAACTGGGAGGTAGGAGATGCTTCAAATCAAGTTCACAAAGCTGCATGTAATAAAATCTTGTAAATAGGAAAAAATAACAAACTAATTTTTTTGAAACTTAGTGGGCAGTAAAATACCTGAAATGTTGTGGTTAATGAGAAATGACTAAGGTAACGGTATCTTTTTCGCATAGCTTCTGACTGTGTTATAGCCTCCAGCTCCAAAATTTCACCATTAATACTGCATTGACGTTGATTTCATCATGGTTAGTAAGTGTAATGTTAGTTTTTCAAACAAACATGTCTTCTCCTCATGACAACAAATAGAATGCTGAATAAGACATTAAATCTGCACTTTGACAATAAAAATTACTACTTTTCAAATTTTCTTCTTATTTTCTCTCTAACGACTCTCCTTTCTTTCTCCTTTTTTTTTCTGGTTATCTTTGTTTTCCCTTTTTTTCTAGTTATCTTTGTTTTCCCTTCACAGTTATACTCTACCCTAACAAGCTGCGACAAAGCCATCAACATTATTTAATGCAGTTTGATGGATTTAGAGTTTAGTTTAGGCCTAATTTTATTCCAAGTTTTAAACTTTTGAAGTTGATCAAGTTTTAATAAGTTTATGATGTTTATTAGACGCATTAATTTTTTTAGAAGAATTAGTAAAAAAAAATGTGCCTTTTAATTGTTCTACAGAAAAGGCATAGCCCTAGACCACTCTAATAAGTTATCTATTCAGTTTTAATAAAAATTCCCTAGTTGTGTGGTTTCTCCATTTGAGATTTGTTACTAGTGTTGCAACAATTAGCTTTGTGTGAGTTTTGTTCAATTTTGGTAGTACATCACTGTCCTAGAAAGGAGGATAGAAAGAAAAGAAGAAAGAAGTGCAAGAAGGAAGAAGAAATAAAGACAACGAGGGGAGACAGAGACAGGAGGCAATGGCCACATGTGGAGCCTAAGGGAAAAAAAAAGGAATAAAATGAGAAAAC
>JBAMHZ010000031.1:5354672-5368152 GCA_037177395.1 Alpinia galanga
TGAATTCTGTGTCGCTTTTAATGCTAAAACCAAAAGTTCTTGGTGATGCAAGAATATTGTTACACTTCAACGAAAGATATCCATACATATTTGTCTTTACAACTTACAGTGACCCAGTCTAAAAAGTAAATTACAAAAAGCAGCAACCACAAATAAGGAATCAATGAAAATATTACAAACCTCTATTTGACATGAATACACAATGTACACATATATTGTTAAAAAAGTATTAACAATAAACAACTTTACTGAAAAAATAAATAAATAAAAGTTTATGATATTTCATGATAGATTGAAATATGAAAACCTTAACTCTATCTTGGTCAGATAAGGGCCTTGAAGCATCCTGATTAAGATCCTCAACTTAAAAAGGCAACAACATTCATGGACTTATCGAAAAATGTCGAAGAGATATCTACAAAGAGAAACATGTTATCTAAAAGACAAGTATAACTATGACAATATATATAACAATGGAAAAATAAACCCATTAGGATCAATTAACTATTCTCTCCCAAACACTTATCAACAAAAATGAAGTAATACAATCAAGATGATATGTTACTAAAAACTCTAGTCGCAAGATTACAACTCACCTTATATAATGGAACACCCTAGATGAATTGATAGTTTCCTCAAATATTAAACAGAGTAATATTTCATAAGACAAAAGGAAATCATGAATCCTATGATTTAATATTGCAAAACAAATAAACTAAAGTACACTTCTAACAAAACTTACCTATTTTCAAAGACAAGTTCATGTGTATTGGTTGAAGGCTCTGATAATAGTCCCTCCAAGATTGAAATGGTCTTCAATGCATCTGTCAACTAATATCTTAATCAATTTGGAATCTATATTGTCATTTAAGATGAACTTGTTGTTTATTTTATAATAATAATTTAAAAAAGCATATATGAATATGAATTGCGGTCAAATCGTAGCTTTGTGGCTAGATCGCGACGAGGTGTTGCATCTTCTTAGAGAGAATGTGAGGTTTATGTTCAACGAGAGAAATCTCTTGATTGGGTCAATAGTGTAAGCATATGGAAATGTGGTTCATGTATCATTAATGTTTGTCAAGGTTTACCTGGAAAATGTTATCCTCACTTCTAGTTGTTTATCTAATAAATTTTTAAGTACTAACATAATAAATATATCTTAGGTCATGGAATAGTATTGCTTAATAACTCTTATTTTTGCTACACTTTAATGTACTGATTAATCACATGCACTTATATTTGAGCTTTTTGAGTGTATTGTCTACAAAAAATCAATTAAAAAAACACTTGTCAAGAGAAGTGGTAAAAGTAAATTGATAAGGTTTTTCCAAAAAAAAAAAAAAAATTTGAAATCACCGTATTAGCAATCCTCTTCAATTGTCCCTATTGAAGAGGAAGATACATAAGAAATCTAGTGAACAACACAAAGTGGGAGATCTAGAAAATATTCAAGGTAATAAACTTTTAGGAATCGGTTTTCATCCACTATAAATTTATCACATTTATACTAACCAATTAAATTAATCCTAAGAAATTATAAAAGGCTTTTTTAGAGTATATATATATATATATATATATTTTGAAAAAGCAAAAGTATTGCTCTTTATCTCCATGCTTTATTCAAAAATAATTCAAAACTTTTACTCTAATATATTAGTATAACTTAAACTTATACTCTTAATATATTATGCTGAAAAAGGGAGAGAGGGGGCAAGGGTGGATGGTGCATACAAAAAATAAAAATATTATCTACAAGTTCTAATGATATTAAAAAAAAAAAATGAAATCGTTACATTAATGGCCCCTACCGTTGCCCCTACGTGTGAAGTAGAATAAATCAAAAACTCAAGACAGCTAATACAAAAATGCAGAGTCATCAATAACCTGATGATGAAACCCAAAAATCAACCTTTTGCCCTTTCGGACTTTAACACGATTATACTAGTCATTCGAACAAACCCTGAAGGCTAATTCTAATGATATTAATTACTAACCAAAAAGAGGGTAAATAATTGTGATATAAAATAGGTTTTAATCAAAATATGATTCAATATCTAGGAAACCTCAACTTAAGTTGATTCAGAAGGAACTCGATGATTTTGGTAGTGGAAAATCAAAATGAATACACACAAGTCGATTGCGAATTTGATTTTAATAGTTAAAATAAAAAATGATCTCTGCAAGACGAATGGCTAGACTAAGATGGGACAGTTACATGAGCATTAGACGAAGGCCGACCTGCCAAGACACGACCATCTTACTTAAGCTACTTTAAACCCTACTGACATTCAATTCTCTAAGGCAGTTTGTATAATATTATTCACATTAAAAAAAACAGTATCTAAAGGCTTAAGCAGATAAGAGTGAGCAAAAGAACCGAATAGATAAATGAAAATTTATATCGCTAATTTAAAAATTACTGTTGAAGAACTAATGAGATGTCAAATTCACAAAAAGGCATCTTCGAACTGCAACAGCCAGTGACTTTTCTCAGAAGGAACATTCTAACTTGAAATCCAAGCATATATCCATGGATATAGAAATGGAAGTTCATATCAACAAAATTGTCTAAGCATAACCTCCGTTTGTCATGGCAAAGTAGTACTACGATCAAGGAATTGAAGCGGAGCCACATTGCTTAGGCATCCGCACTGGTGATTTCTTCATTAAGGGCCTCAGCAACATCAGATAGAACTGAACACTTTCGCTTTCTTGATGTTTCAATTGCTATGAAAGCTTCAGTTTCAGAATTGGCAACATTAACATCTGAATCGCCATCAACAGACTCAACGGGATTCTTTTCCTGAATGACATCACGGCCATCTTCACTATTTTCATCTTCTTGTTCCTCAGTCTTTTGTTGAAGTGATTCAATCAACTCCATCAACTCCCTATTTACCTGGAAATGCCAAATTTGGTGGCTGAGGTCTTCCTTCATACAATATAATAACAGTCTTTTGCAATGACTAAACTATTGTGATTTACTGTTGAATTGGTTACCTGAGGATTTTGCAAAAATTCAGATATATCAGTGGGACAAAATGGGCACTTCTTGACAATTTTCTGTGCTCTGAGGGTACGACCACCTTCACGGGTCCTTTCTCGAACAAATGACTTATCAGCATATGAATCAAGCAAGCAAGACTTACAAAAGTTATGCCCACAAGGAGTGGTTAGTGGCAGAGTCATAGCTTTTCGACACAGTAGGCAACAAAACTCTGCAACAAAGAGTTGAATCTCTTAAAAAATATATAAAATTTGAAAACAGGCATAAAGAAACACAAAAGCTTTGAAAACATAACAAATTATATAAAATTCAACAAAATATAATTCTTAAAAAATGAACATCTAACAATTGGATTCACCTTTCAAAACCATCTCTTTTACAGACATTTTCTGTGCTAACTTTCTTGCTTTCTTTACAGTCTTGCTTTCATCTAGATTTCCAGTGATTATAGGTTTTCTACTGACTGGTGGAGGTTTCATCCATTTCCATCCATGTTTCTCCTAATAGAGCCACAATTAAACAAAAAATAAATTTATACTGATTAGATATAAGGAATACAAATGACATTATATGATTGACATGGTCTTCTAGTTCATGCCTCAAGTCCAACCTACTACATTTTTACATAAAAAAAAATATTAAATTAGTTATTAATATTGGGTCCAGGTGTCTGTTGAGCTCGATCCCAGCCAATTCAAGCTATGGCCAACAAGCTTGAATTGACCCAGGTCAAACTCAATACAACTTTTCAAGGGCCAGCACACACCTAAACCAAACATAATCCACCGACATCCCTACTTTCAAATGCCAAAATCTCCACATCACTTTCTCATGACTATATAGCAATTAAATGTATATATAGATGGAAAATGGTCCATTATTACTCTAAGAGGGTACATATAAGTTTCACTACTTATTCATTGGAAGGAAAATCCTTTTTGGCTTTTATTCCTTGACACAAAACAAAATGTTAATACAGTATAGATACAAAAGAGCGAGTGAGATATTCAAGTTATCAAATAAACCCTTATAGCCCAAGCAAAAAGGCACAACCCTTTGATAACCAATAAAAAATGAAAACCATTCCTAATCAATTAAAAAGGAAAGGCTACTTAGACCAACCTAAAAAAGTTGTAAGTAATGTATTACAAGAGATCGACAAACCCAAATAAACATTTTATAGACCCATAAATGACAGAGAGCAGACACATACATCATAATTCCATGCTGGGTTTTCCTTCCTTTCTGTGACATCAGTTGCATTCTTTAGTTCTTTAATGGCAGGCATAGGACGAGGCCGATCACCATGATCATCACTAGATTTAGAGAGTGTCAGATTATAAAACAATAATAATAATAATTTGTGATACTGAAAAAACAACATATGCAAGACCTTGTCCATGGTGCAGGTTCATTATCACATCGAACAAAAAGATACCTGCATACCTTGAAACCCTGTGAAAAAATGAAAATAATATAAGCTGAACTGCAAAACATGTGTGACAAGAGTAGAAGGCAGAGGGATATTGCACAAGCGTAACACACTCATCTCACATAAAGTATACCTGAACTCCAACCTTCCTCCAACATTTTTCAATCCTGTATATCCCATCGTAGCGAACACCAACCTCAGGAGCATATGACGAACGTTTTTCCTTGTGAGACCTTCCAAAATAAAACAATGTTTCAGCTTCACAAGGATTTTTAAAAGCAAACAGTCAACCCACTGCATATACAATATGCAAGGGCATATGCAATATTAAAAATGTTAATCAATCCATCCAATTTCTAATTCTATATTAAGAAAACGAATGTCAATTGAATGTAAAACAAATAATATAATACTGCAAAAGGCACTATTATTATTAACATGTATACAAATAATAACTAAAGCGGTCCATCACTTGCCATACAAATGTTTAGGTTAAACTTGCAAATCACTTACTACAAAATCAAAAAACTTAGTCAAGTAGTTTGCAATCACATAAATTAGTCTCTTTTAATGTTGGAAAATTATCACAAAAATCCTTATTGCGTTCTTCAATATCAAATGAACCAAGAACCAACATTTTCTTTTTTTAATGTATAGATAATTTGCCTTTCTCACCTATGAGCACACCTAGCCTACATGGGCACCCAAAGCACCTAAAGGGATACCAGATCACATGTTTAACGTTGTTCCTTGTCTAAAAGGCCTATGAGGCCATATAGGCAATAATTTTAGAACACTCTCCATGGCAATTCATGCAAGCATAAAAATGGATTCAATAAAAAAGAAGTACGAATCAGATGAAATGAACTAGTATGTAATTCTTAATAAATTTTATTTTTTGGAAATTTGTAATTAATAAAATGCAAAAGAAGTAATATTGTCTTCTCATACTTGGCTAATAACTACACAAATGCATAAAAAATAACTTATTGTTTGGGTCAAAAAGCATTATCTATTATGAAATCATAAAATTTGGAGACAATGAATTTCACTTAACAAAAGACTTGAATTTCCAAATACATCAAAAGTGATAAATTTCTTTGATAGTTTAGTCAATTCCTCACAAATGAAATTTGACCTTCAATAAATATAAAGACATCACAATCACTATTTAGGTTTGGTAAACAAACTTATTCCCTCATTCAGCTTATTGCAAAGCTATATCACTAGTAATGTTTAAATAAATTAAATCACTCCATATTCATTGTTAATTTTCTCTAAGATAAGTCCAACCCAAGGAAGCAATGTCAAGGAAGAATCTATCTTGACTCATTTCCTCATTTAGGAACACAAAGGGATACTAAAGGAGAACTGTACGAATGAAATCATTACCTCACCACGCGAACAGGATATCCTTTGAGACAACTAACTTTTAATGCTGCATTAAGTTTCTCAAATTTCTGATCAAAGGCCTGTTCCTTGTTTGTGCGTCTGTTTCCACTTAAATCTCTTCCGCCACTGTCAATTTTCAGGTAATGATAATAAGACCATAAAAATTCATAGCAATTGAACAAAGACAGTAAAATAAAGGAATTATTTGTAAATTAAGTCACATGTTTATTGAAATTCTGAAAGAAAACATACTTTTCAATAATCAAAACATCTAAATCATAAAGAAGAATATAATGCATTTATTTGTAGCCAATAATCTGTAAGGACAGAATCAAACTGGGATTGGATAGTATTTGATGAATGAATAATAATCAATCATGAGAAATGTATAATTATTTAAATTTGTCTAAGCAGTGCAAGTTTGGCATTTGTATCCTAGGAGAATAAATCTGTTAATTACACCATACCTAAAATTTAATCAAAAAAAAAACATATCACATACAGTCAGTGTGTCTAAAAATCCTTTAAAAAGCATACTACAAAAAAGTGTAGCAGAGTTATTGTATAACCTTTGAGTGAATAAAAGACTAGGTCTAGACAATTATGAAAAATGACAGCCAAGAATGTTTCAAAAACAAATGAACAAAATATCACCTGCCAGTATAAAGGAACCATTCTCCATGATCTTCATCATCTTTGTATCCACCAGAAAGTGCAACTGACTGAGCGCCATAATCTGACTGGCCAGCAATTCCTGCCACATGGGGTAAATGAGCACCCCATTGTCTGCATTCCATTCTATCTTCCCAAGTCTCACCTACCAAAACACCTTGGCCTCTTTTTGGATCATTTTCTGTGAGTATAGGGCCAAAATGATCAGGAGGAACAGTAACAAAGATTTGTCCACTACAAGCATTTGCTTTCCCAGCTCTCTTAGCTCGCTCAGTGGTAAATGCTTTCTCAGGTCTATTCTCATTTCGAATGAAATGATATACAGCTGTTGGACCAGCAGATGTATTAGACTTTGCAGCTCTTGCCATACGAATTGCCGCAACAAGAGCTGAGTTGATTCTAGGTTGTCCTGCCATTTTGGATGGGATTGGAGAACGACACTTAGCACAGGTGAATTTACCCTGACCAACCCATCTTTGGAAGCATTTTAAACAGAAATTATGGCCACATGGTGTCTGCAAGGAAAAAATGTCCGAGAATAAAACATTCAATTACAACGAGAACAAAAATTAGTGATATATAAATAAATAAAACTTAGTTTAAGTGAGTATATCATACTACAATTCCTTAGCAACTTAAAATTGATATAACCACTTTGCTATGTATCAGAAAAAAAGAAAGCCAAAACAGCAAAGGAAAAAAAATAATGGATGGCCTCAATAATGGTAACTAACTGAGACCAACTCACTCATCCTGAAGCTTCTTCATGATAGAGCACTTAAGGAACATACTAATTGACCTATAACACCACAATGGAAATGCATATGCACACCATATAACTTCTAGAAGCACTAATAGGAGTAAACAAACTTGGAGAAATTTCTTCCATACAACACAATATTGCTACTACTTGTTGCTTGATCAGGTGCAAAGTGTTCTTGCCTTTACACAAGGAAATATAATAATCAACACAATGCCAGATTATTCCTTTTACAACTGATTATGGTAAAGAGTATATGCTACTAAAAGATAGTTTTTAACCATGCATGTTATCCATTCTTGATGAAATGTTTTGACTGATTTTCAATAAAAACAAGCCAAAAGATCCTTCAATTTGCCATATGGAACTGATTCTTTCTGAATCAGTATGCCTTATAAGTGCAAGATATTATCCCACCACTTGAGAACAGACCGATTGCAAAATCTTTTCATCTAAGGCAACCATTATGCACTAAAAAAAGTGTTGAACTCTATTAGCTGTGCAATGAAGTTCAGTGAAATGCAAGCTGAGCAAAGGCAACTTATTCAATTAGTACCTTTTGACAGCTGTGCAAATGCCTCAAATTTTTCAAGGGTGAAATTGACTACATATAAAACCATGACAGGAAAGGGACTGTACAATAATGAATTGCATTGTTCTTCAGAATATTTAGTGGAAAAATATAAGAATCTAACTACAACATCTCCCAAGTCCTAATTGTAAAATAGCTAAAGGAACAAACCACATACCAATATCATTTGGCCATCCTCTTAATAGAAAAGAAACTATGAACAGTAATAATAAAATTAAAAACAAAATGTATGCAAAAAAATTCATAATCATATAAACTCAAGAAGAATTACCAAAAATATTCTTTTAGCATATATAAAATTGTAATTGTAAGTCCAAAATGATAAATATAAAAGGAAAATGCATGTGAACTCAAAATAATATAATTGTGAACCTAAAAACTGATAGATAGATGTTTTATAATTACATTTAAACTTCTATCACTAGTTGACTTAATTCATAAGCCAAACATAATATTAATATCCATTGTTTCAATTTTTATATCATAGGAAGTAAAGAGCGCATGATAAGAAAAACTGACCAAGACATTATATGCTTGGTTTTCTGAGAATCCAGGTACTTCCACATCTATACTACCATTCAAGTTAAAAAGCACATTTGAGCACAAAATCCTATTTTATCGACCACAAGCGATAGATTGCCTAACTATGCATTTATGCAATTCAATACTGCTTATTGTATAATTACTTTAGAGGCGTTGGATTAGTACCTCTAAATTAAAGCTAGGTTCCCACACATGCAGCACAATAAGAGCATGAAACTAAGCCATCTCAAACCCACACTTATACATGAAGCTCTTATGTTCCCATCAAAATTGACAAAAAGAACCCTTATAAATTGGGGTTTCTATCTAGGCAGCACAAATGGTATAACATCATAGTCAAATAATATTAACACATGATACAAGTTAAGACCAAATTATCGCTATTGGCCTGTGTTTTCAAGCTTCTCAACTCTCTTGAAGAATAATGTTCCTCTTTAATTTATAACATTAAAATCTCTTGATTGCATGTTCTTGTATACCCTGATAAATTTTCTAGTTATGATGTTTGTGAACCTAATCCATCTTTTCATAGGTCTCAAATCTCAAAGGTTTCAAATAAATCGTGTTGAATATATATATAGTTTATATATGAAAGATTATGATGGCTTAATTTAGCTTTGATTTAACATTAGAGTTATAATAACTATTATTTCATACCATAATGATGTACCATCTTCATTTCTTCTTGAACATAAATACAAAGAAACGACTGACTTTTTCCATTGCAAATTACAATTTCAGAAGTATCAAAATATGAAATGTAAAGTGTAAGATTAAATTCATACACATAATCACACATGGAAATTGTGTTAAAAATTTTGAGATAATTAAATAATTCCTTTCTAATATTATTTTAAAGGGTTTTTTATAAGTTACATTCATTTAATATTAGGAAGTAACCCTAGTCTTACCCATTATCCCACCTAAGCCATCTTGATGCCTCCCAAATTGCAAGACTGCCCCCCTTTTTCACATCTGCAACTACACTAGTTTTTTTCTCTTTCCTTCTTTCTAGTCCCTAGGAGTATTCTCTCCCTTCTCATACATTGTTTTTCTCATTCATTGTTAAATTTTCATCATTTAACTGCAACACGCTTAAGATATATACACATGTTCATTAACAATAATCTTTCTTAATTTAATATATTTGTCATCTTTATTTTACTTTTATTTTAATGTCAAGTGGGTAGGTTGTAATACCCATAGAATTTTATTTTATTTATCTTTTATTGTTGGTTATTAATGCAATTGTTTTGCATTGAATTAATGGGCGACAATTGAGCACTAATTTATTTGGTCATGATAAACATGACTACCAAGATCATTAGTTCATGGTTATTTGTGATAGCAAGCTGTAGTAGACTTACACAATTGCTCAAATCACACCAAGTAGTTAAGTTTTTTAAATTAAATTTATGAAGCTCAATAGAAATTTATTTTCCAAATGCAAGGTGTTGAGTTTAATCACAAGTATATGAACTAGAGGGTCTCTTTTGAAATGTGCCCTAGAATTATTTTTCCCAAATGAAAATATGAAGTTCATTGGTTGGTGCTGTATATATAACAGAGAGAAATCAACCCCTCTCCTTCCTCCCATTCCTTGATTGCCCCCTCCCCCTCCATTTTCCTCATATCTCTAGACCTTGGTCCCTATTGGGTGGAGATTTTTAGAGGCTTGAAAAGTATTGGAGTTTCTATTTTCTTCTTCAGTATCTCCTTCCTCAACAATGACTAACAACTTTACAAGGTGGAGTTAGGGCATTGTGATTTTCATGGAAATGATAAAGAGAGGAAGAAAATACTTCTTGATGGAAGGACATTCTTGTATAGATGTGGGTTCATCGTCATAGAGGAGGCTAGGATAAGCCTCATGAGGCTAGTGGATTCATCATTATATATGGCACATTGAACAAATTGAAGATGCCCTCAAATCTAAGCTAACAAGCTAAGTTCAGTCAAATAATATGAACCAATTGATTTATTATATATTTCAATTGCATGCATGAAATTAGAACAATAGTTTAGCTCTTTAATTTGACAGTCGACCAAATGAATTTAGTGGTGCTAGTCATACTGTTTACACTTTTAGCATAAATTAAATTTCCTAGTGGTGCTAATCACACAACATAGACATTATGGTACTAACCTATAGCATGCATAGGTGTGTTGCACTTGGAGTTGGAAGTGCATACACACCAGACCAATGTACATTTTTTATATATTCACATGATGACATGGTTGGATTGTTGTATGGATGCAATATCACATTCATAGACATTATTTATTTTTGATACGGTGAATTAATCATTTTTTCTTGCAAGTGATATAAATGTTCAATATAAGTAATATGTTGTATGTCTATAATAGATACTTAAATTCGTAAGCTTAGCATTTTATTATTTTATTATAGTGATGTCTAAAATTGTTTTCACTTATTTTTATTAACTATTATTGTTGTCGATTGTCATATATATTATGGACTAATGTCCTACTTATGGTTGTGTTGTCCCTAGATTTCCAAGTTAGGAGTGTGATATGTCTACTATTTGCTCAAAGGTGACTCTACATTGCCACGTCAATTCTCACTCATACTTAGGAAATTTAGTATAGTTGGGTTTCACTTTAAGAACATCCTATGTTTATTTGGATTTCTTGCTGTGATGTGTTTAGACACTAGATGTGGGATCATTTCACTTTGTGGTTGTGACTTGTGACGTTTCATCTTTTAAACATGGAAGATGCTCAAGTTCTTTTGAACATGTTAATTTCAATTTAGAAGTTTAGTAATGATACAAGTTGTAGTATTGTGTCTTCTTCAATCTTGGTATGTACTGAAATGTTGCCAAATTTTATTCATCCACTCCCTTTCCATTGATCGTGCCCTCTCAAAGATGATTCCACCTTTGGTTGGGAATAGGAGGTGAACTCGATTTGAGGCATGACATAGGCAATGAGCAAGCTGACTACTACCTTAAACCACCTTTAAATACCTTCCCCCGGTGACATATTTATACCTTTACATTTTAATTTGCACATCTCAAAGTCCATTAATTTTGTTTGGAAAATATCTAAAGCAAAATCAACCTAATATATCCAAATTATCCGTTCATTAAATCATGTTGACCTAAATAATTATTTAGCTTACATTGATTTTATCACTGCATTAAATCTTGTTATTTTAAGTTCCTGTACAATCAATTATAGAACTAACCAAGCAACACAATAAATAGCTTATCTCTTTTATGGGAGTATTATTATATGACATGAAAATAACTTTTAAAATCTATGTATAAATTGGACCTCATAATTTTTTATACATAATTTTCTTGAGAGATCAAACTTAGGAATAGTATTTTTTTTATCAAGATTCTCAACATTTTTATTTTCTTCTAATACCATATTTAGAAATATTTTTCCTTTATCAAAATTGTCTACATTTTCTTGTTTTTCTTCTAGTAGAAAGTTTAGAAATTGTTTACTCATCATAGAAAATTGCATAACATCTTACTCTTTCCAATTCAAAGAACAAAAATGTGCTTCAAAGCTGAAATGTCCTAGAAAGCAATTGATACTAAAGAAATAAAGAATAGATGATTTTTAATATTGAATTTCATTATAGAACAATGACAAGTAGGGATGGCAACTAGTAGCCTTTTAATCAAGCACCTACTTGACTAATAAATCAAGTTTGATACCTATTTATTTTAATTGATCAGATTCAGATATTAATAATTCAAGTATATATTTATCTTAAAATTATATTTGATTTATTAGAAATTGTTCTATGATAGTATTTATCTTATTCACAAACTTGTATTTATGTTCTTTGATGATTTTATTTATAATTGCTGACAGCATCCATAGTTTGTATTAGCATTTGATTTTGTTAGTTATAAAAGACAACCTCAAAATTTTACAAATGCAAAATCTCAGAAAAGAATCTATTGTACACAATCTTACTTTACATTGCAAAAGAATATTTTCACAACTCAAACCCATAGTCGCTAGGTCACACAGCAACAACTTTATCGTTGTGCAAGTCACACAACTCAAATGGTGTTTATAATAAGGATGTATATATGGTTTTATCAAATATGAATTATTATCATCGTCAAATTAATAGAAAATTACTAATATAAACATTTATGTTAGGTCAGAAGTAATAAATAAAAAAAACTTGTTATGATAAACAATAAAATCATAATGTATTACAATAAACAAAAAATCATATTTATTACAACAAACTTATTAAGATAATATTATATTAAGAATATTACAATATTATATTACAACAAAATTAGATATATAGAATTTATTCAAATTGACTTTATTATGGTTAGAAAGAGGGATTAAAAAATTTATAAAGATGCAAGATCTCCATAGAGAAAGCTTAACTACCCAGCATAGATTAGTAGATGGAAGTTAAAGGATGGAAAACAAAATATATTTAAAGAAAAGATAGAAGTACAAGTATTAGGTGAAATATACAATAACTCTAATAAGACATAGGATAATAAGATATCAAAGTTAAAAATAGTAGGTAAAAATGTACTTGGGTGAGTTAAAGGGGCATGCACCACCAAGTAAAGAATTTTAATAGTAGAATGAGAAAGTACAAAAGAAAATGAAGAAAAAAGAAACAACTATAAGGAAGTATATATTTGTAAAAACGAGAAAAACTTAAAAAATATACAATAAATAAGAAAGAGGTCAAAAAAGCAGTGAATGAAACTAAAAATGAAATTTTTGAATAGCTATATTAAAAATTGGATACAAAAGAAAAAGAAAGAAACATTTATAAAATAGCTAAAGTAAGAGAAAGGAAGATGAAAATCTTATCCAAATAAAATGTATTAAAAATGAATGCAGTAGAATACTAGTAAATAATAAAGAAATAAAAGAGGAATGAAAGAGATATTTTCATCAACTTTTTAATAAAAGTTTGAGTGATGAACTTTACTTAGGTAATTTAAGTAGGTCACTTAAGTATAAAAATTTAAATTTCAGAAGTAAAACAAGCTTTAAATGGAATATAAAATAAAAAAGTCGTTAGACCAGATAGATATTCCAGTAGAGGTA
>JBAMHZ010000031.1:5380255-5392749 GCA_037177395.1 Alpinia galanga
ACGAGTCAAGTACGGGCCAGGTCTTGGCAAACCCAAGACCCGCCTCAGACCCGCTTCTAGACCCATTGACTGGGTCTAAACCTGACCTCAATCTGTTTGACAGGATTTAGACCCGCCCCATTCGGGGCGGGTTTCATGCAGGTTCGAGTTTGAACCCGGCCTAGTGCCATCACTATTTATGATCATTGACCATTCGTTGTAGTCATCATTGATCGTTAGTCACTATCATTGCTATTAGTAGTTGATTATCGTTGATCATAAATCATTATCTATTACTGTCGATGGTTATCATCCATCGTCAATTATCTATCATTTATCATCGTCTGTCATTGATCGATCATTGTTTTTTTTAATAATTTAGGTATCCAGAATGACTTCTCATCCAGAGAGACGCCATCAACCTCAACAATAGCTCTGATTAATCCTAAAGGTGAGCGCCCGATTCGATAAGTGCACACCAGACAAATCAAGAAGTGCACGTAGCTTTATCAAAAAAAATTTACATTCAAAGTCTCCTCTCACTAGAGAGGCAGAAGCTAATCTTTGATTCTCTGAGAAATTTATGATTGACTTTATCACTGCACCATACCCTAAGAGCATTAATCTTCCAGTTGTTGTCATTAGTCACTATCATCATAGAAAGATAATTATTTTTTCTTCTTTTTTTTTAGAGATTTTTTTCTCGATTCTTTTACTGGGAGACTTGAGAGAAAATGAGTGAACAGTGTCGGTGGCTCACATAGATTAGAGTTTGAGCGTGTATAAACCTGACCCGAATCTGTTTGACCGGGTTTAGATCTGCCCCATTCGGGGCAGATTTCATGCAGGTTCGGGTTTAAACCCGGCCCAGTGCCATCACTATTTATGATCATTGACCATTCGTTGTAGTCATCATTGATCATCAGTCACTATCATTGCAATTAGTAGTTGATTGTTGTTGATCATAAATCATCATCTATTGCCATCGAAGGTTATCATCCATCGTCAATTATCTATTATTTATTATCGTCTGTCATTGATCGATCATTGTTTTTTTAATAATCTAGGTATCCATAATGACTCCTCGTCCGAAGAGAAGACATCGGCCTCAACGACAGCTACGATTAGTCCTAAAGGTGAGTGTTTGATCCCATAATTGTACGCTAGACAAATCAGGAAGTGCACGTAGCTTCATCAAAAAATTTTGACATTCAAAATCTCCTCCCACTAAAGAGGCAGAAGCTGTAGCTAAAATTTGATCTTTGATTCCCTGAAAAGTTTATCATTGATTTTACCACTGTATCATACCCTAAGAGCATTGATCGTTCAGTTGTTGTCATTAGCCACCATCATAGTAGAAAGATAATTATTTTTCTTTTTCTTTTTTTTTAGAGATTTTTTTTTTCGGTTCTTTTTATGAAATTTTTTTCCATCTGAATCCATCTTTCCAAGTAAACATGGGCTAAGGGCTGAATAATGTTAAAAATCGAACCGACCGAATGTTAAACCAAACCGGTTCAAGGTGCCCATCGTATTTTATCAGCGTCGGTCTTCCGCCTCCGTCGCTGCGCTCGCTCTTGCTCTTCGATATTCTCGGTGCCGCTTTGCTGAGACGGAAGCGTCGCCTCCGTCGCTGCTCTCCCTCTTTGCTCCTCTCGGTGCCTCTTTGCTGAGCCCGAAGCGCCTCTGCAGCTTCCCAACCAAGGTTAAGATTCTTCTCCACTGATCGACTATTGTTCCTCGCTGTTGAGCCGGCCTTTTTTTTTGCCGTCTTTCTAACGATCGATTTTTGTGTGTCTGCGATAATTGATCCCCGATCAACTCTTGGGTTTTTTTTACTGGGATTCGATATGCACAGTGGATTGGTTGGTGGAGAAGATACTTTCAAGAGGATCCAGACTTAAGATGTTTCTATAGCAATCGGGGTGTAGGCCAAGTTTGATTCTCTTGTTGAATCCATCATGTTTGGGATTGATTTCCATTTTAATCCCAGTTACGACACATTGGACTCAATTTTTTTTTTATTGGACGAACTGTCCGGAGGCAGGGAAGTGAAGTCTTAATTTGAAAATACAATTCAAATTTAGATTTATCTATTGAGTGGCTTGAGTTGATAATCTTAAGTTGCCTTAAAGGACAGAGCTGAGCTGCTGAGACTGTTACCTTGAAGGGATGAGCTGAGCTGCCGAGCTGAGCTGAGCTGCCGAATCAAGAGAAATTGAGTTGAGTTGCTGAGCTACCGAGTCAAAAAGAGGCCGAGCTGAGTTATCAAGCCGAGCTGGGTTGCCGAGTCAAGAGAGATCGAGCTGAACTATCGAGTAAAGCTGAGTTATCGAGTCAAGAGAGGCCGAGCCGAGTTGTTAAGTTGAGAGGCCAAGCTGAGTCGTCGAGTGCTGAGTCGCCAAGTGTCGAGTCACCTGAGCTGAGTCACCGAGTGTCAAGTCACCCGAGCTGAGTCACCGAGTGTTGAGTCACCCGAGCTGAGTCACCGAGTGTTGAGTCCTCCCCAAGGCTGGCCAAATAAAAGCTATTAAATCACTTTTATTTGCCGCAGTGAAACGTCAAATGTTTCAAATCGGTAAAATGGATTTTCATTAATCATCATTAATACATCTATTACAATTGAGCAAAAATAACTCAGATGGCAAAATGTTGGTTCATTCGCTTGGGCAAATTTTGCCTTGACTGATTCGACATTCGACGAACACAGGTTATGCTCACACATGAATCATCTGTGTTTAGTGCAATCTGGGCCTTGGATTTGCACCCCATCCACGGGCTCGTATGTGAGAGAGAGTCTCTCCCTATGCATTTGTTCACAACATATATGCTTGTGAAACAATATAAATCAACCATCAGGCCTTGAAAATATCAATGTGAGACTAAAGTCTCATACACAATAAAGTCTCCTTCATCCACCTCCTTTTTCATTTACATTTTTTCAATAATCCCCCACATGAATGGAAATAGGGTATGTGATAACATTCAACAGTTGAGTCCAGTATAGGATAGGTAGATTTTACCTTTTGAACCTTCCCTGTGAAGATATATTTGTTTATTGGCTGACAGTAGATACAATATCTTTGAACTATTCTGCTGTCTGTGTAAGCATTGATATATCTCACTTAGGACTCTCCTTGATACACTTCAGTTCTCATAAATGTGTTCGTTCTTGGCCATAAACATGCCTGATTTTGTAAGAAGTTCTAAGAATTGTGCCTCCAAATCTCTTTGAAGCAGTCCTACTTCTTTCTCACATAGGTGACCTCTCGAGAGTATTTCACCCTACTATATTAGATCATTAAAAGTCGTGTGCTTAACCTCCATCCTTTCATTGGGTAGTTCCCTCACTTAGTCAGTATAGTTAAGTTGTCACATTAAATCTAATTCTTGGAATCTCTAGTTTACATAGGTTGAGTTTTCCTTTGCACCAACATTCCTCATCGACATAAAACCCATCTTCTGCGATGAGCTTGCAACTAACTCTCGGTTTAACTCTTTGGTTAGTGGATCCGTTAGGTTATCTTTTGATTTCACATAATCAACAATGATAATTCTCATAGAGAGTAGTTGTCTAATAATTTTATGTCTACGACATATATATCTAGACTTACTATTATACAGATAGTTCTGTGCTCGACTAATTGTCGATTGACTATTGCAATGTATACAAATTGCCGACATAGGTTCCGACCATCTTAGAATATCTTCTAAGAATTGGTATAGCCATTCGGTCTCTTCATCACATTTGTCAAGAGTTATAAATTCAAATTTCATCGTGGATTTGATTATTACGGTTTGCTTAGAAGATTTTCACAAAATAGCTGCACCTCCCAAAGTGAATAAATATCTACTCGTAGACTTCGAGCCTTTTATGTCAGATATCTAACTCGCATCGTTGTATCCTCGTTTAGGTTGACCTCTTGCTTCTTCTTCGGCTTTCTGCACTTTGAAGATTTGTGACTAACTCGGTCACAGTTGAAGCACTTCTTGGAGAATTTCTTCTTACTGATGCCTCTTCTGGGACCCATCTTGGAAGATTTAGAATTCTTCCATTTTGAGTTTTAACCGTGCTCGACCACATTTGCTTTCATAGTAGCCTGAGAGAACATCTTCCTCTCAGAACTCTTGTTGTTTTCCTCGATTTAAAGCCGAACAACGAGTTCCTCCACGGTCATCTCCTTTTGCTTATGCTTCATGTAATTCTTGAAGTCTTTTCAGCTGGGAAGTAGCTTCTCTATGATAGTTGCCACCTTGAAAGTTTCACTCAGAACCATACCTTCTGAGTGAATCTCGTGCAGAATCACCTGAAGCTCCTAAACTTGATTGATCGTCGTCTTGGAGTCAACTATCTTGTAGTCCAGGAATTGGCCCACAATGAACTTCTTAGCCCTAGCATCCTCTGTCTTGTACTTCTTGTCCAGGGACTCTTACAGCTCCTTAGTCATTCTCTTCGTCTTATACATAGCATACAGTGAGTCGGCAAAGTAGTTGAGGATGTAGTTTTGGCATAGTTCAGAATGAGTCCATGCATCCACTGCACTGATGGTATGGACATCAATTGCATCCTTAGACGACTTAGGAGGTTCCTCAGTCAAGAATCGAGCTAAATTTAACTTGGCCAGGTAGAAGAGCATCTTTTGCTGCCACCGCTTGAAGTTTAATCCTGTGAACTTCTCTAGCTTTTACCCACAATTGATTGATATATTTCCAATCGGGGTGGAGGGGGCCATCATGTGTTGAGTCTGTTGCACCTCAATCTCTTTCGTGACCATCTCAACAGAATCGAGTCTGTTTTAAGATTATTGGACGAACTGTTCGGAGGCGGGGAAGTGAAGTATTAATTTGAAAATACAATTCAAATATAGACTTATCTGTTGAATGGCTTGAGTTGATAATCTCAAGCTGCCTTGAAGGGCTGAGCTGAGCTACTCAGGTTGAGTGGCTGTCTTGAAGGGCTGGATTGAGTTGCTGAGTCAAGAGAAACTGAGCTAAGCTGCCGAGTCAAGAGAAACTAAGCTAAGCTGCCGAGTCAAGAGAGGCTGAGCTAATCTACCAAGCCGAGTTACCGAGTCAAGAGAGACCGAGCTGAGCTGCCGAGTAAAGCTAAGCTGCAGAGCCGAGCTGGGCTATCGAGTCAAGAGAGGCCGAGTTGAGCTACCGAGCCGAGCTAGGCCGTCAAGCTGAGTCGGTGAGTCGGAGTGCCGAGTGGCCGAGTGCTGAGTCGCCTGAGTCGAGTTGCCGAGAAGCAGTGTTACCGAGCAGATTGAAGGATCGGAAAGAACGCTAGAGGGCGGAGTGAATAGCGTTTTTAAATCTTTCTTTTCTTCTTTTTAAAACACGGTAAAAACAAATAATCGTAGCGGAAAATAAAGTGACATAATTTGTTTTTACTTGGTTCACAGCCAACGACTGTTAGTCCAAGGCTTACGATCTGAGATTACCTACGAAGGGCAATTCACTATTTGTCTCTTCCTCGTTAGAGTTAAGAGACTTGCGATTACAATGAATGAGTTACGGTAACAACCTGACATGGCTCGGTTAAACTTGATCTCTGTGCTGATAGAATTGTATCCCTGCTCCAGTCGACTGGTCTACCATCTTGCCAACCGATTGGTTCCGTTCTGTCACATGCATCACAAAGTTAGTGCAAGATATATAATAGTGATGTTATGACAGTCTTACACTGTCCGATCTTGACTTTGGGATTCCCCCGGAACTCTTAGTCAGATCGACGCCTAAGGTTGTCCCCTTACCAAGGATGCGATCTTACCAATGCTCCTCACACGGAGCTTATCTTTGCCAAACCACTGGTCCATTGACTGTTGAACTTCTTTGCTTAGCTCTTGCAAGTTTATTAAGACCTGCAAGCTTGACACAACATATTAGATCATAATATGACTTAACTTTTGAACCTTTGTCATAGTATGACTAAACTAGGCTATCCCCACTTAGAATCTTGATTCGACCTTAAACTAGAGAAAACAAATCCACATGATCTTGGTTTGAGCCCTGTGACCTTAATCTTCATGCTTACTTTGTGGATTTCATCCGAATTCAATTCCACTTCATCTCAATATCTAAAACTTAAACATATTTTGCCAATTAACAATTTAAAAAAAAAAATATAATTTAAGGCCCAAAAAGTTAAATATGGTAAATTAACTCAATATCTAACACATACTTTTATGAAAAGATTCAATTTCTATTTTTGTATTATTTCTTCTCACCTTTACTTTGGCCTAAGATTGAATTAGACTGATTAAACTGATTTGAGGTAGTTGGAGATGATAAAGGCAAGATTCAAACATAGAAACTCCTTGCCATTATACCGTGTTAAGTTTGATTAAAGTGACGTATCATCTCATACTCTTAAGCAACTAATGAAGCTTTGCTATGCTTTATGTTTTTAACATTTGATGCTTGATAAGATCATGCGTATAAGATAAAATTGGCTAATGTTGCATAAGTATGACATACTTCAACTATAATTTTTTTAATGGTAGTTTGTTCTTCTCAAATTGGAAAAGTTCATGGCACCTAGAAGGGTTATATGTCATTCAAAAATTTTGTATCTACATGAACATTTTGGCCTACAATTAATAATTGTATAAGGAACTTTTTTATGGGTAATTTTCTGGATCATATTTGGAGTTGGAGTTGCAGTGGTCATTTGTTCAATGCCAAACTCCTTTGCAGTACATTTATGCTCTTTTGCTGTCTTTTTAGGAATTATGAGTACGAAAAATGGGGAATCTTCAACAGAGATGCACCAAGCTCCACGACTAAATGAGAGGATTCTGTCATCAATGTCAAGGAGAACAGTTGCTGCTCATCCATGGCATGATCTTGAAATAGGTACAAACTTAAATTACTGTAGCAACGTATTCATAATTGCTTTCAGAACATATAAAACTAACTTGAAATGAAACCTTATTTGCAGGTCCTGGGGCCCCTGCTGTTTTCAATGTCGTAAGTCTCTCTTCTTAACTCATCATAGTTATATTAGCTGATGCAAAACCGACCCACATGTCAAAGTGTTTTATGTTGTATGCTACAAACACCAAGTTTACTGCTACAAACACCAAGTACTTGTACGTTAATTCATTTAGATAAAAGATAGTTGCCTTTATCCTATTATTTGGTGAAGAAATTTACGGAAAACAAAATCTTACTTGTGCAAAGTTCCAGAATGTTAAAAGTTAATAGAGTAAATAATCATGTGTTATTAGTCTAGTCCCACATGGGTTGTTGATTATTAAATATTATGTCAAAGTCCATTATATATGTTTGTTGTTTTAATGAATACAATATTATTTTGATTCTGAATTTGGTATTAGAGTAGTTTTCAATCCTAGAGGTTGGATTTTCTTTCCCATAGTAGGGGAAGGCAACTGTGATTACTAATATGACTGTTCGACCACTCCTTCCTTCAAAACTCTTTTTTTTAGTCTCACTTGCTTTTCCCATTTGAAAATTTTCCTCTGCAACACTCTCTTTTGTCCTGTTCTGCAGCTCTATAATCCCATTACCTCTTTACTAGTTTGAGTTATAATGCCCTATCATTCTCCTCGTCCAGATTATCTTTGACCATGTATGAGCTCGTGTCTTGAAGAAGAGACATCCATTCATCTTTCAACCTACTCCTTGATGTAACGGATATGCCAAGGGTTCGTTCCACTTTGTTGATGGAATCATTGCCTTTGCATCCACTTCAGGTTGTTGTATTGCGGCATTGCCTTCCCAAACACCTACTATAGCAACCTTATTAGCTGTTCAAATTTTTTGGTGATGCCTATAATGGAAACCTTGCCACTTTTCCCATCTCTATGGTACTAGGACCTCTTCTAAAGCATTGATCTTTACTGCTTATCAAAGGGGAGGTCAGTGCTCAATTACACCTTGGTCTAGTTTCTTTAAAAGTATGGATCTCTAAAAAAAATAGAAAAAAGGAGGAAATAATAAAGGAAGGGATAGATTTCTGAAAAAAGAGCACAGATTCAGAATAAGTAATCTTGGAAATAGTAAAGTGGAAGCTAGAATACTAAAAAATTTGAGGAGCTAAATGAAAAATAGTAGTCAGGTTCTAATTTTTTTTTTTTAAATGATAATTGCTCTAAAGCATTTATTTCACACATCATCTTGAGACTTCGGTTTTCCTCTTCTCAAGTAGGGATGGCAATGGGATACTTTTTTATGCATGCCTTTGCTACCTAACTCATTTAAATGTGTTTGGATACTAGCTCAATGGGCTTGTTATACTCTAGCTAAAGTACTAGATACTCATGATGAGTATAGTGACTCAGGAAAAGGTACTCAAATTAAATTTATTAATTTTATAATTGTACTTTCTTAAAATTTGTTCTTTCATTTCCCCCCCTATATTACATATTAGAGTTGAAGTTTTGATGGGTACCCTGTACCCACAGATGTTCTTGCAGGTACTGGGTACAAATAGAGCAATAGGTACCCTTTAAGGTATGAGAGGGATATGGAGATTAGATACCTTAAATAATTATGGGCATGTGTAATGCAAATTTTGCAGGCATTCCCATCCTAGTATCAAGTTCAAGGATTGTCAAAATTCAAATTTTATCATCAATTTTTAATCTTTCATTTGCCTTGTTTGCATGATTTAAGATGATATTAGTTATTGCTTGTCTCTTCCAACAACTGTTCTCTCAAAGTTTGTTTTTCTTTTGACCTCCTCTCAGATTGATATGACCAAAAACTCAATCTCCACTTGGATTTGCACTTACAGTAGATGTTGGAACCTTAATCTTACTTTTGCCTGCATTTATTAGTCATCTTGTTACTTGCAACTTCAAAAGATATGCTAATTATCATCTCCAGTTTTCTATTTCTCTCTAGTAAATATCAGAATTTTGCTCAGTATATATCCTATCTATCTTTTTCTCATCTTTCAGATTAATACAAAACTTTACTCTTTCTTCTAATTTAACTCGTCTTATGAAAAGATATTAAAACTGTAGTCTATCTCATTTTCCGCCACCCTTCACAATTTGTGACATCATGCTGCAAACTTCATAAATTTGTGGTAGCTTCTCTTTGAGAGACAGTGAAGATAATTCTCGAAGAGTTTACTCTTCAAATATTGGATCAATTCATATTTTCATTTAGTTCAACTATCAACTCCTTTAAATTTAATTTTGGAGTGTTGCATTGTCAAGCTTCTCAAGCTCTTCATTCCTATTGTTTTTGTAACATTTTCAAGTGTATTTTTTCGGATTTGGTTTCAATCCAAATCGAGCAAAAAACCACTGCTACCGGCTATCAGCTGCTATTTTATGAAAAATTCACCAATATTGGTTTCGGAGAAGGGTCGGACCATATTGGGTCTACTGTATACTGCTTTACCTTGCATTACAAAAGGTTATTTCCACGGTTCAAATCCGTGACCACAAGGTTACACAATAACAATTTAACCGTTCGCCAAGGCTCCTCTTCTAATATTTTATAAAAAAGAAAGAATATTTGAATTTTGTATTTCCATGCCAAGTAAAATTTCATTGAAGAGTGCGAAATAGTCAAGCTTTCCAATTTCTTCATTTAACAGAAGATATTTAACTTATAAGATAAATCAAGTCTTCTGAATTGTATAGATGATGATCATGCTATTCGAATTTTATGTGACCTCTTTGTTTCATCTCTTCATTTCAAATGGTTGCCCGAGCTGATTCTCCCTGTTAATATTCTTTTTTACATTTTGATGTAGGTGGTGGAGATAACAAAAGGAAGTAAAGTTAAATACGAACTTGACAAGAAATCCGGGCTAATTAAGGTCCGCCTATATTATCTTGTAGAAATAATGAAAAGGGGGAATTGGAAATCATGCCAATATTTGGTCAGCTTTAGCTAGTTTCTTCAGTAACCCTTTCTTACTTGCCTGACATTTTCCTAGGTTGATCGAGTCTTGTACTCCTCAGTGGTCTATCCTCATAACTATGGTTTCATTCCTCGCACTATTTGTGAAGACAGTGACCCCATGGATGTTTTGGTCATCATGCAGGCGAGTAAGAACTTTGTAACCGTAACAAAATTTGAATCTTGGAACTTCATTTATCCAAAGACTGCTGCATGTCCTTTGGTACTTGTAGCAAATATTATGGCTCAGTTAATAGCCACATTTTGTACAGTGATTCCTAATGCAAATCCCAACTGTATTAAGCAGGAACCAGTTCTTCCTGGAAGCTTCCTACGAGCCAGGGCCATTGGTCTTATGCCTATGATTGATCAGGTAGGTATTAACCTGATAGATAGCCATTCAGATTTACATCCCTACCTGTGCTAAGATTGATGGTTGTGGTGACAGGGGGAGAAAGATGATAAGATCATTGCTGTTTGTGCTGATGATCCAGAATACCGTCACTACAATGACCTTAATGAGTTACCTCCTCATCGTCTCGCTGAGATTCGCCGCTTTTTTGAAGATTGTATCCAATTAAAACTGTCCTTTCGAGGAGCTTATCATTCCTATGATCTTGTGCTTTCAATGGATCATACCCTCATTTACAATACAGGTGATTAAACCCTTGACGAGTTTTTCAGATAAGAAAAATGAGAACAAAAAAGTGGCAGTGAATGATTTCCTTCCTGCAAATACTGCCCATGAAGCCATCCAATACTCCATGTAAGTTTCTTAATAATCAACCAGTTAAGTTCCTATAGATGGATATTCTTTTAACTTTATTTTTGTCCTCTGGTTTATTATAGGGATCTGTATGCTCAATATATATTGCACAGCTTGAGGCAGTGATTCTAAGTGGTTGCTGCAATTGCTAATAATTTCACCCAGGCCTATTAAAAGGTTGTGAACATTCTCCTGCTTGTGTTTGCTTAAACAAGTCTACATGTACCAATAATCAAACTTGTAAGTCTCAGAGTTTGATAAATAATTTCCTCCATTAACATTTATAGCAAGTGTCATCTTTGTTTCTTTACATTCACTAGAAATAATTGGGAGGAACACATTTAACAATTTGATCATGATGTTGATTGACCTCGTATCTATGATTCTGCATATGTTTAAAGAAATAGTGAATGTGAGAATGCTCTCAATGAACAAAAAGAAAGTAGAATACAAGGCAATTGGATAGATCAACTAATAGTATAATACTGTGGAACCACACTCTTAATTGCCTTTTGTCATGTAGATTCTCTCTTTTGTAATTTTGTATAAACTAACATTATTTAACTTCATTCTTCTATATATAGTGTATGGTGATTTTTCATCAAATTATAATAGATTGATTGGGGTAATTCGATCTTATTGATGGATTAGTTGGTTTCTATAATGTATGTCTTGGAGTAACATTTTGAGTTATTATCATTTCTTTTCAAGTCATTGATGTTGCTGGCTAAGGAGAAATTGTGACATTTTTCGTTTATTCCTTGCTCGAGTAGTTCTTACATTGTGTAGTATGTTGGTCCTTTCTACAAAAGTAGCAATGAATTTGTGATGTTTACTTGCCGTGTTATTATCCTTCTCCCTTTCAAATTTTTTGTAGTGAATTTGTCGATAGGTAAGCTAAGGTTGATGGCACTAAACAATAGCTAGAATAGCAAATTCTTTAGGTAGGTAATGTTGGAGGTTTTCTTTTCGGTTGGAAGAACTTGAGTGATTTTAACTGCTGAGCTTTCGAGCTAAGCTGTCGAGTGCTAAGTTGGACTGCCGAGTTAAGTTGTCGAGCTATCGAATTGAGTTGTCGAACTGGGTTGCCAAGCTGAGTTGCCGAACTGTCGAGCCGAGCTGTCGAGTTGAGTTGCCGAACTGGGCTGCCAAGTTGAGTTGCTGAACTGCTGAGCCGAGTTGCCGAGATAGGTTGTCGAGCTGAGCTGGCGAGCCGAGTTGCCGAACTGGGTTGCTGAGGTGAGATGTCAAGCTGCTGAGCTAGGCTGCTGAGCTGAGTTGTCGAACTGGGTTGTTGAGCTGCCGAGCTGAATTGCCAAATTGGGCTGCTGAGCTGAGATGTTAAGCTACCGAACTGAGTTGTCGAGCTGCCCTTAGAAGCAGTGTTTCTGAATAGCAGATTGTTCAAAAATTGAAGATCTAAGATTTGCGTTAAACGTAAATTCCTTAAAATAGATTCGTCCCATCTCCACGGTGCTTAGAGGTCAACAAAGAGAAAGAAGGAGAGGGGCACACGGGTGGATGGTTTATTCGCCGCAGTGAAACTTCAAACGTTTTGTACGAGTAAAATGAATTTTCATTAATGCATCCGTTACAATTGAACAAAAACTAATCCAGATGGTAAAATATTGGTTCATTCGCTTGAGCAAATTTTGCCCTGATCGGTCCGTCATTTGACGCGTGCAGGTTGCGCTCGCACATGAGTCATCTGAGTTTAGTATAATCTGGATCCTCCCCTGCGGGCATGTGCGTGAGAGAGAACCTCTCCCCATGTATTTATTCACAATATATATACTTGTAAAACAATATAAATCAAGCATTAAGTCTAAAAACTCCTAGTATAGAATTGAAGTCTCATACACAA
>JBAMHZ010000031.1:5398967-5409010 GCA_037177395.1 Alpinia galanga
TTCTCTCTGTCAGACAGAGATACACGTTGCATGACCGTTTCTCTCTGTCAGACAGAGATACCACACTACGTGGCCACTTCTCCCTGTTAGGTCTAGATACCGCACTATGTGACCTCTTCTCCATGTCAAGCCGAGATACCGCACTGGGTGGTCGCTTCTCCCTGTCAGGTCGAAGTACTAGCTGCATGACCGCTTCTCCCTATCAGGCTGAAGTACCGGGCTACATGGCCATTTCTCCTTGTCAGGCCAAGATACCGCACTGTGTGGCCGCTTCTCCCTGTCAAATCGTGATACTGTGTTGCATGGTTGTTTCTCCCTGTCAGGCTGAGATACTGTGCTGCATGACCTCTTCTCCCTGTCAAGCTGAAGTACGACACTACATGACCGCTTCTCCCTGTTAGAATGAGATATCTCATTGTGTAACCACTTCTTCCTATCAGACCGAGATACTGCGCTACGTGGCTGCTTCTCCCTGTCAGGCTGAAATACTGCACTGCGTGGCCGCTTCTCCATGTCAGGCTGAGATACTGCACTACGTGACTGCTTCTCCCTGTCAGGTCGAGATACCTTGCTACATGGAATGAATAGGGGTAGTCTACAATGCACCAAGTTCGAAGTTGCTTAGCTGAGGACCTTGAGCGAACTTACCTTTGCTTAGAGATTACAATGCTAAGAATGCATGCATGGTAACATGTAAATTTACCAGAATAAGTAAATAATAGAGGTCTTATCTATAAGTAGGTCAGAGCGAATCATCTTAGGTGGTCGCCCTTGAAAACTGGTTGTCGTGTGGCCGAAGGGCTGAATACTGAGTCGTCGAAGCCGAGTACTAAGTGGCCCAGACAGAGTTACCGACTGTCAGGTCACTGAGGGCGAGTGCCAAGTGATTTAGACCGAGTCACTGACTATCAGATCGCTAAGGCTGAGTGTCAAGTGATCCAGGTTGAGTTGTCATCGACTATCGAGTCACTGAGGTAGAATATTGAGTGGCCTAGGCAGAGTTGCCGACTATCGGGTTGCTGAGGCCGAGCGCCAAGTGACCTAAGCTGAGTCACCGACTGCCGGATCACTACTATAACATTCGGAAAGCTGAGGTATTCAGGAGACTGAGAAATCTTGGATATCATCGTGAGGAGAACTATAAGTATACATTTGGAATAACCATGAATCTTTATCTAAAAATCTCAGATATCATCATTTATCTTGAGTCAATTTTAACAGTATTATTAATAAACTAAACACACTAGTATTTAAACTTGTTTGTTTTATATATATATTTTTATTATTGAGCAAGGTTTATTACAATGAAATACTTCTAAATGTTTTTGACATACAGATTTTGAACAAAGGGGCCTTCAGCCTGCAACAGAGACCGGAATTTTGACGGAGCATCCATGTCCAGAGTTACCAAGAGCCCCTAAAAGTTCCAAAGCAAGGAAGAAGAAGGCCAAGTCCCCTTCCTCGACAAGATCTTCTACAACATCAATTGATTCGTACTCCACTGCAATGGAGGATGCCCCTGATAAACTCGGGGGTGCATTCAGAATATATGTAAATTAGGGGTTGGATATATTCATCTCTTTGGAAAACTAGAAGGCTAGTGTGCATTCTTTATTTCTTTAGTCGCGAGTGTGCAAGTGCATGATGTGTGGGGGTGTATGGACAATTGCAGGTTTAATGATAGTGTTTCTTTCGTTCTTGCTCGCTCGTGAATTATGTGGAAGTTTTGGGGGTTAATGTAAATGTTGATCTAGCGATCTTTATATTTAAAGTTCAATCGACTTTTCCATGTGGTGGATGAGTAGAAAACAAGATTGTGATGACGAAGTGGTGCTGATGAATTGCTTGATAAATCAATTTATTTGGCAATAAACGAGATAATTTTTTTTATTAGCATTGGATATTTGAGCTTTTGGTCTGACTAATTTTGGTAATAATCGATTTGGCCTCATGAACTTCTTTCAAAGAGCCGCTAAATTATGATCTCATTAGAAATTGATCCCTGTCCATTTAAAAATTACCCTTTTATATTTATCAACCGAGTAATTTAAATCTCCTTAATCAAAGTTGGCTAAGGTGAAGCCTAGCCGCCGCCGAGCACACTTGTTATCGATGGTGCAACACTTGACCTTCACGTTGGCTGGCAGCTCATAAGTGGCGTTAGCTGGACTTCCAATGAGGAGCCGCCAAGTGTAAAATATAAAATTAATTTCCACAATAATCTTTCTTTTTATAGATCAGCCGTTTGCTCACGGGGCGTGGGCTTTCCCTCTTACATTACCGATTCAAATTTCAAAACGCCAGTCTTCAGTCTTCAGCCTTCCCCTTTCCGTCCAGGCGGAAACCACCCCAGCGACGGAAGTTGAAGGGCTCGAATCGATCGCCTCGCCGCTCTCCTCGATCCGTGACTCGATGGCGGGATCCAGGTTTCGCCTGATCAAAGAAGTCTTAGGATTTTTCGAATCCGTACTAGTGGGTTGTTTCTTCGGCTGCTTCCGGGTCAAGGATGATGCTCGGAGGAAGACCAACCCAAGCGCCAAGACAAGCCTCCCCGAGGAACAGGTACGAGTGTTTTTATATTCGGATTTCGTTATCGTGTACTAGTTTCCTTCGTATCGAATGCGGATCTCGGGGCTCATAAGATCATATAACTGTAGAAAATCTTCGATTGGGCTACATTATGTAAAGGAAACTTGCAGTAGGTTTAGGAAAAAGGATTATAGCATTGGCAAAGATTTAAGGAATGCATAGTGTTGACTCTTAAAGCGGCATGATTTTAAAATATATTCTTCAACTGGATGCACGGTTGCATTTGCTTATATAGAGGTTGATTATACAATCTGGGCAATATGTGTTATTTTGGTGGGTTAAAATAAATTATGCAACGATTGTATATTCGTGCTCAATATGATCAATATGCTTTCCGGGCAACTAGTATACCTGCATTTAAGATTGATTTAGCAGATCAGTTCTTTATCTAATATTTGAATTGGCTCTGCACCTATTCGGGTTTTGAGATTCACATATCCATGTAATCCAAGATCTCCATTTTAATCCTATCATACCTTAGTTAGCAAAATTGGATAAAGTAAAAGATTTCATGATTCACAAAAAAATTTATGATTCATCAATGGAAACATGAAACTTTTTAGTTATATTGTTAAATATAATACATGATTAAAATTTGATTCTGGTTGAGATTTGAGTTGACGGGGTATCTATGAGACTCTAAACCTCAAGAAGGTTTATTACTTATTTTGTTTGTTTCTTCATATATTTGCTATTTGATAAGAGTATTTGGTATTGACTTTTGGATATTAAACCAAATTGGTTTTTGAAAATGTTCGTTTGCATCTCTTACTCTCCTCATAGTGACCTATTTCTGAATCATGGCACTACTGGTCAACTTAATTGCTGATAGTTTAAACAACATGGTAAGCCATCTTTCTTTTATAAACTACATTGTATTTGGATAAACAAATGGTTATTTAATATCGTATTCTTTATTTTTTTTATTTTTTATTTTTGTTTCTATGCTTTGAATGCTTTACCTTAACATCTTTGACGGCTAGTTAGATTCTGTACATAATTTTGTTGGAGAATATGGTTTGGCATGGTAGGTTGATAGATTGATGAGTTGGGTCAGGACTCTTTGGATTGTCAGCGTAACCTTGAATGATCAAGAGACCTTTTGGATAGTTGTCTTTGACTCAGACTGATGGCATGGCAATATCATCTGAAGTAGTCGTAGGGTCAAGATGAGAGTAGAACTTTGTTCTGCCGAGATGCTCACAAGTTAATGGTGATCGCATCCTAAGCTATGACAACCTTCATCTAAAGATAGAAGTACTCCAAATTCTAGGACTTTGTGAAACTTCAACACCTTGGAACTCTTTAGAGAATTATAGAAGAGAAGTAAACTCAAGAGGAGAGAATGTTACTTAACTTTATAGCGTCTTGGAATGGAGAAATATTTCTTTTCTTTTTTAGAGATGGAAGGAAACTTCAAAGAGACCAATCATGGGGGTGTGCCTCTTAAATTCAAAATTGAATTTGATGGGTTGCAAAACAAGATTAGACAACTTTCTCTATGGTACTGTGCACACATTCCAAATTCAAAAATTAAGTCATTTTTGCCTTCGTCAACAATTTTTGGTGTTGTGCTGCAATCATCAATGACAATGTGTATTAATGCCTCTTGGTGATCACTGCCAATATCGATATAGGTCACCTACACACGCTTTATTTGTGGAGACTGCATAGTAGTCACATAATTAGTTCTTTTGTTGCAACATAGGCAGTAGGGATCCCCATCACGTACACATACCATGCGACTTCTTGTATTCAAAGGTTTTTTCATCCTTTTTGTCCCACGTGATTTTTCCCTTGTGCATACCCAAGTTAACATTCACGCACTCGCATCCTCAACTTTCCTTTGCTCATTTTTGAGCTATTACCCTTGTGTGATCAAGAATTGACTTAGACCAAATCAACGACAAGTGAGGTTTCTCCATCACTTGTGTAGCTAAATTAGGACATTAATTTCTCCTTCACTTCATAAATTTTTTTACACCAATCTACTCATGAAATAGATTGTACATATACAATTAAACAACCATTAATTTCAGGGATCCTGCTCAATTTTATTTGTTACCAGAATCAATTTCCAACAAAATCTTCTGTGTTTGCCACTTTTTTGTTCAAGTTAACTGAAGATAGATGGTCAAACTGATCAATTTTCAATTATTATCAGGCTAATTTTCTCAAGAATTGCCCTTCACTATCAAAAGTTCCTGAAGGGACGGGGGAAATATTTAATGGAGTATTTGTCCAGACTCCTGGGGAACATGACTTGTCTTCAAATTTTCCATCTCAGCCTACATTGAGTTGCTTGACTAATGATTTGCATGGGCAAAATGATCATATACAGGAAGGCCTAGCAAAGCCTGAAGATACTTCAAGTCGACACGACGATATTGAGAGGTAAAAAAGTTCTTGCTCCTCTTATGCAGATTCAAAGTTGAACATCCACATTCATCTACACAAGTTTTCTTTCTAAATATAAACTGAATGAATATTATAATTCACTATAGCATTGGTTTTTAATCCTAATGATTTTGCAGCTGCCTGATAGAGCAGCTTCAGACTGTGTCGAACATTCTGCAGTTTGATGTGAATACTCGTGCATCTCAACTTGATTGCCAGCAAGATGTAATTAGTTTAGATATTTCTCCATCACACGGTGACAGCAAGACCTTGAGGCTTGAGGATGATTCACCTTTTCCAACTCCATTAAATATAAATGAAGAATTGCAGACCCCTGGAACATTCTTTCAAGTTAACTTGGATAGCCGTAAGAATGGAAAGCACGCAAGGATTCGCACTCAGTACATATATCCAGTTCTAAAACCAGTAGAAAACCTATCTCAATGGATTGCACTGGGACAACAATCTTTGTTGAATGTTAAATCAGATGAATCTTTTGAGCCACAATCGAAGATTCCCACAACGGATAGCCGGAAAAGAAGCATTCAGGTTTTACCTGACACATTGTACAACAACGGCCATAAATTTAGCTTTCAATCGCCGAGTAGAAATGGGAGCCAAGAAGAAAATTTATTCTCATTCAACAAATCTGGGTACAATGAATCATTGGGGGACTCAGCTCATATTTCAGGTAGCACAGGAGACATAGAACCTGAAACTCCAAATCTCATCTTCTCAAGTTTGTCGAAGAGGTTGAAACGTCCAACTTTGAATAATGAGAAAGGATCAATTACACCTATTTCTAATGAACAATGTCATGATATTAACAAGAATGCTGACAGGCCAATAATTGGCACTGCTGCTGCGTACTGGAATGATGCTGAGGTCCTTTTGGGCTTCAACATAGAATGGGATGGCAATGGAATCCCAAACACTACCACTAAATATAAGGAGGTAAATATTTTTCATACAGTTAAGTTAATCTCTTATTTTTGTTGTTGCTGCGATATTTGAGAACTAATGGTCAATGCATGTTAGGATCAAAAAGTGAGTTGGCATGCAACTCCATTTGAAGAGAGGTTAGAGAAGGTATTATCTGCTGACAAGCATTTGCCTCAAAGGTACATTTTCCATGTCAAATTCAATCCGTTTGATTCTATCATTTCAATATTCTAAATGCATGCACGATTTCAGGAAACTTTTGTACAGAGAATCAAAAGAGATAGAGGAAGAAAGCATGGAAACCTAGGAGTCTAAACTATACGTAGATTTATAATTGGAAAATGTCCGTGCGTATTCTCGAGTCTGAGCTTCTTGTACATTGACATGTCATGACTGCGGATTGAATACATGAGCAGAAGATCGAATCATCTTATTTTTCTCATGCCAATTATGAATGTCATCAACGATTTGGCATTTTTATTTCTCAGTTCAACACAGCTTTCTCTAAAGAGCATCCTAATTTCGATTGAATTTATATGCAATTGATGAGCTTATGAGATGAAGGTGTTCTCTCTGTTTAAGTGGTTTTGTCCTTTGTCTGATCTCCCATTGTGCCTACTTACCTACTAGGAGGATGAAACTCTGAAATGGACATATATAGAAGCACTTCAAATGATAGTGTTCTTATACTATCTTTATACCATCTGCAACCCAATCCGTTAGGATTTGAGGTATGTCTCTATAAAAAGACAGTCAGAGATGCTGAAAATGAAGGCTTAACCTTTGACTATTTTCTACTTATTTCCTTATTTTTGTTCATGAAATGGATTTAATTTATCAGAGGGGTGAAACTTCACCGACAATGCGCTCTTTGATGCATGTTCATTTGTGCAGGTCCAATTGCATTGCAGAAAGAATTTTCGTTGACAATCTCAATGATAGATTTCTTGCTGCATGAATGCTGATGAAGTTTGGGATGAATTGATGTTCTTCAACATTGTGTGTCTCACTGCATCAATGGTATCCTCCTGAAATCCCACTACTGTTAAATTAAAATGAGCTATCTTAATCCATTAAAATGTTTTGCATTAAATTGATTTAATAGTTTTTCTGTGTATGTATTTAACAGAATATTTGTGTTCCAAAACTGTCAAAAAGAAAATTGTACTCTGTAAAAATAATAAAACTCAGGCCATCGATTTGATAATTTCTAACTTTTGGTCGGGGAAATTTGCAAATTTTGATACCATCTATATTTTCTAATTCGATAAAAATATCAAAATAAAAAAGGAAATGGATGCCTCACTTTCCGCTTTTGACTCACCACCAAATCCACTATTCCATGTTTTTCTCATTAATAACTTAATCAAAATAATAATAATTGTGGGTCTTTTTTATACAAAACACCCCTACATTCTCTATTTTTTATTACTTCCTTTCCCCTTATTTCGGCCCTTGTAACTCTGTCTGCATTCATATTATTCTTTTTCCTTTTATTTATTAACATTTTTTAAATAAAATAATAAAAAGAAAAAAATCGCTGCTTCTGCTTCTGCTTCTGCTTCTGCTTCTTATAAATAGAGCAGGAGCTTCGATAGTCCCTTCCACCTTCACTCCATCAGAGGACCTGGAGCGGTCGGCAGATCCGCATCGCCATTGATTCAGTCTCTGCTCAGTCGGCCAGGAAAGCTTCGTTATTTCGATCGGATGCGGAGAAGAGGAGGCGAATGCGGATCGGAGGCGGCAGCGATGCCGGGATGGTTGGGTAGGTTGATGGAGGAGAGCTTCTTCGTGGGATGCGGCGCCCATGGAAGCCGCAAGAAGAACGAGAAGAACATCTTCTGCCTCACTTGCTGCACCAGCATCTGCCCCCACTGCGCCCCTTCCCACCCTTCGCACTCGCTCCTCCAGGTTCCGAACTCTGATCGCCTCTCGATTTTCCATGAGTCGTAGCTTTTCTCGACATTTTTGATCGAATTAATTATTTATCGGCGGTTGATTTGCGATATTGGCTCAGGTTCCTGATTCGGAAGCAGGATTTCCTGTGAACTTTTGTCGCGTTCTCAAGGATTTTTGTTCTTGTCGTCTTGCTCTTTTCCCCTCCCCTTTTCTTTCTATTTCATTCAATCCGCACCCAGATTCATCCCATCTCTGAATTTTTACCACGCATTTTCCTTTTTAGCT
Organism: Alpinia galanga; assembly: GCA_037177395.1. Classification (NCBI taxonomy): domain Eukaryota; kingdom Viridiplantae; phylum Streptophyta; class Magnoliopsida; order Zingiberales; family Zingiberaceae; genus Alpinia; species Alpinia galanga. The sequence continues at coordinate 5,407,080 of JBAMHZ010000031.1, forward strand.
ATTTTGAGATAGCCGTGGCTATTTTTGCTCAATGTTCTTTCAAATTCTACTACTAGTTCTTTGTATTCCTTGTCACTCAACTGCGAAATTTTGGACTCATATCATTCTGTTTACTGTTTTCTTTTCTCCAATTATTGTTTTCTCCAAGCCCTCAATTAGAACATTGAGTTCACCGTTTTGCCCTTAAATTGCAGAATGACTTTTTTCCCTTGTCGTGTTCCTCTAATCCTTGGTCAATGATTTAGATTCATTGATACCTAAAAACAAAACTTAATCATCCAATTGGTATTTTGAAATTGAATCAATTGAAACTTCAGATTAATTGAATTTTGTTTGGTTCATTCAACGAGAAAATTCTTAAAAGCGTATGAAACTGACTTTCCATAAATTAGGTGAGGCGATATGTGTACAACGACGTTGTTCGCCTGGAGGATCTGGAGAAGCTCATAGATTGCTCCTACGTTCAGGTTAGTAATTGATCTTGTGGATCGAGGTTAAAACATTTCAGAAACAAAATTCTTGTTTTAATTAAGATTTGGTACTGCAGCCTTACACTATCAACAGCGCCAAAGTAATTTTCCTCAAGCCAAGGCCGCAATCGAGGCCTTTCAAGGGCTCTGGAAACCTCTGCTTAATGTGCGACAGGATCCTCCAAGAACCCTTCCACTTCTGCTCCCTCTCGTGCAAGGTGGACCATGCGATGCTAACAGGGGAGGAATTGTCGAGGATGTTGTTCCGGTTGAACGAGTTGGATTTCGCCTTCACTCCCTTTGAAAACCTTCGCGTGGGCGGAGCAGAACTCGTCGGGGACGACGACGACGACGGCACAGACATTTTCGACGGCGTCCCGAGCACCGGCGAGAAGAGACACAAGGCTGGCTTCTTCCCGCATAAACTCCTCTCGCCGCTGAGCAGCAGGCGGAAAGGAGCTCCTCAGAGGTCTCCTCTCTGTTGAGGGGCGGCTGTTATTTCTGGTGAGTCAATCGTCGTAAATTAAACGTTCAGTGGAGAGGGACGAACCGATTTGCTATCATTCAAAGCGGATTACAGATTAAACGGATCAATTTACGAGTAATAAAAAAATGTTTAAAATTATTTTATCATTTTTTCTACCAATACTATCATAAAATATCACTTACACAAAACATAATAGTGAAAATAATTCTATTTGAAAGAAATAAAAGTTTAATTACAAATATTATTATTATTATTATTAGTCGAGTATGATAAATTAAATTAAGATTACTTAATATAGGATGATTAATTGATAAAATTTCAATTTAACAACATAATTTGCAAATTGAGTCAGATGAGAATGGCTTGACTAGCAAATCGACCGAGGTATGATCCAATCTCGGATTGCACTGAGCCCAACACAACCCGCTTGATGGACTTACCTTGAATTCTTAAAAACATTTTGACCCACATAGCGTCTCACACCTCTCGTAGCATTCATTCCACGACAAGCTTTACAGGAAGAAAATGAAAGAAAAAACATACAAATTCTTAGTTTATCTAAGAACAACGACATACTCACATTTTTTATTTCATCTCGAGATCTTAATAGTTAGAACAATGGCTCCAAATTCAAATGACTTAGCCGCAATCCTTCTCGTCTTCTTAAGCAGCGTGCAAGGTGTTCCCGATATCGATAACAAATCGATAGCGGACATCCGCTTTCACAAGCCTCTCCATGGCTTTGTTCACATAATCCATGCTGATAAGTTCAATATCCGCGGCCACATTGTGCTCCGCAGCAAAGTCGATCATCTCCTGCGTCTCCTTCATTCCGCCGATCTTGCTCCCTGCTAGACACGTTCCACCTAAACTCGATCGATCATGGAAGCAACAAGGAAGCGAACAAGAATTCAAATGTGATCATCATAAAGGTTAAAGACCGAGAAGTAGTGCAAAACATTAGGGAAAGTGAT
>JBAMHZ010000031.1:5410582-5427971 GCA_037177395.1 Alpinia galanga
GGAAGAGGAAGACCAAAAAAGACTTAGTTAGCAACAATAAAATAAGATAAAATTTATTTAAATATAAATGATGATATGATGGGAGATAGAGCTCAATAGCTTAGAAGGATTCATATAGCCGACCCCACCTAGTGGGATAAAGCTTGGTTGTTGTTGTTGTATATATTATGAATAATAATTTTATTATTAAATTTTATTTTATTTTTTTATTTCTATCCAATTGAAATTAATTAAATTAATTTTTTGGTTTCTTTTTTCTCTTTTTAAATTATTATTTTATTTTTTTAATATTTAAGTTAAAAAATTTATTTTTAATTTATGTATTTTATATTTAAAAATTATCAAAATTTATCGGCACGACACGATATGATATGGAACCTGAATTATTCAGGTCATGGATCAAAACCTTCATATCGGTCACAATTTTAGACCTTGATTGAGAAAGATAAACCTCAAGGTCCTTTAGTAATCAAGATGTTTAAAAAAAACTTATTACCTTACAATATTGTTAAGAAATTGAGAAATTCTTTCTATATTGATTTCTTTGTAATTCGTTAATTTTTCATGGGAAAGCTATTAATCTCATCACCTAAACGGGGCATGCGATCTCAATGGAGCTTGTCTCTTGGAACAAAATAGTCTTTTTGAAAGGGAAAAAAGCTCAAATTAGTCCCCTATTGTCCAAAACATCCAAACAAGGCCTTCTTTTCTAAAATTTCCATATTAAAAGTTCATGAAAAAAGATTAATTATGATTTTACTGTTACCAATTGGACATATACATCAAATAACAAAAAAAAGGGCAGTCTGGTGTACGAAGCTTCCGCCATGCGGGGTTTCGGGGAAGAATCCATTGTACGCAATCTTACCCTACTTTTTTTTGCAAGAGGTCGTTTTCAGGATTTGAACCCGTGACCTCTAGGTCACAAAGCAACAACCTTACCGTTGCACAAAGGCTCCCCTTCTATCAATTTAAATAACAAATAAACTTAAATGCCTGAATAAAATAACAATTGAAGTACTAAAATGAATTCTATTTCTCACAGCTATATCAAACCATGGCTTCCCAGACCCTAGGAGTCTTGTTTCAGTACTAAGCTGAAAGAATCTGAGCATTGGAAGATATAAGATGACTTGGTTTCTTTCAAAAATACTCTTCCTAACAGCGAATTTACCATTGCTAGAGGAAATTCTTAAAGATATCTTTCTCTGGGACCTCGTATAGGCTTTCCTTTTAAAGGAAATTCTTAAAGAGATTGATGACCACTCATGAAGAGTATCAAAAGACTCTTCACTGTGTAGGAGCCAACTTGTATGGGAAGGCATGCGCACAGATGTGCAAAAACATGTTCAATCCTATGTTACATGTCAAAACACAACATTGAATAACTTTAGCCCACAAGTTGCTTACCGTCTCTACCAATTCTCACTCAATTTTTGGAAGATTTGTTAATGGACTTTATTGATGGCTTGTCAAAGTCAAAGGGTCCACAACTCATTAAGCAGTAGCTGATAGATTTCTCAAAGCTCCATCAGTTGCTGTTTGTGATTGTGTTCTGACATTTACAATCTCTTTTTGAAAAGAGTGATTTTGTTTCAGTGATACATCTCTAAAGTTTGGCAAATCAACTGAAACAGACAGTCAAACCTAGGCCATCAGCTGCTGCATTGAAATATATTTCTATGTTCTACTGGTGATAAGCCATTAAAGTTGGTTGACTGGATTCCCTGACCTGTTTTATTGCAACGCTAGCATCTATTGCACCAGTTTGAAGCTCACCCCTTGAAGTTGTTCACGGTCATCTTCCCTATTTTTAAACTAATCAGTTCTTGTGACTCTAAAGGATCTGTGGGATAGGGCTGACTATCGCCAGGATTAATCAGACCAAAGATTCAGATATTTGGTGCTAATAAAAAAAAAAAAAGGTTGACAATGCTCTGCTTCAACGAGATGATTTCTTATAAATCACTTGAGATTCCAATAGACACAACATACTATTAAACATTATTGTGATCAAAGTCATTGGGGCTTGGAATTTGAAGATGGTGTTTTGTTTCTCTTGAAGCAACAAACATACAGCTAGATATTTCTTTCCTAGTGCAGCAATAGGAAACTATCTTCTTACTACTTTTGGGCCCTTTCGCATCAAAAGACATATTGGTAAAGTTGCTCTTGAGTTGGCTTGCCTGCCTAGTAGGTATACAGACAACTGAACTTACACTGCCTACTTTCAAAGATGATCTTGTCTTGGCAACATCATATACTGTTTTGGACTTTCCTTAGATTCAAGGAAAAGGGAGTTTTTGTTCTGTCAACAAGGTTTGTGATCAGCAGAGGCTTCGTGTGAAGCAGAGGAGAAGTTATGCCTTCACCAAGATAGCATATTGCTCAAGGGCAAGCACCTTGTAGCATGCAGGAGGTATTTTGATGGAAGGTGGCATGTCCAAGAGAAAGCAAACCAAGTTGATTGAATTGTTCAATCAATCACTCCTTGAGAAGTTTTCAACACCAATAGAAACATACCAAGCATCTCATTCATGATCTTGTCCAGCCCAACTGCACAAGGAGATAAGGATAAATTGAAACTTTCAACATACAATGCCATCAGCATCCATGCACAATCACATCCAGCCGATAAGGATTACTTAACAGAGGCAATTTTGTTTTTGTGCATTATCCAATGTATTCATTACATAAGCATTGCAGCATGTAGAAAGTCTATAATCTTTGCATGTAAGACATTGCATCATCAATCAATTACAATTTTTAATTTTTTGTTGAAATTGGACTTCCCTCATTCTTCCTTTCAGCTCCTCCCTGTCCCTCTTGCTTCTGCATCCACAGCCACCATTCAGCCATTTCAGCAGTGGTTCCAGTATTAATTTTAGCTATTCCTGCAACCATTCTAGCAATTACAGCATACCTGCTACTGCCAGCAATTCCAGCCTCCATAGCATACAGAAAGCTCTGTCTGGACTTGATATTCACAGCAACACGGGAAGAAAGAAGAGAAGGGAAACAGGTTTCCTAGCTCCTGGTGGCTTGGAGGTGTCCCCCTCTTTGGATTCTCTTCCCTTCGTGCATCACCCGTGAACTTGATCTTGTTGTATAATTAGTGTACAATTATATGCTTAACACAGCCCTGCTAATCTCCCTGATATTTCTGATATGGTATCAAAGGTGACTGGGAAGCATACCTATTAGCTATTTCTGATTCCTCCATTCCGAATTGCTTCTCTTTAGCTGCTACTTCATGTCTTCATGCAAGCATGACTACCCAAGCAACAAGCAACCGATGCATGATACTTTTCGTGTGACATCGACTCTTCTCTGGACATCACCTCCTTTAGCTCTGCATGACATCCATTCCTCATTGCCCAAACAAAAATTGGTGTGCCAAAATCCTTCCTCTATGAAATGCATCTCCAACATTATGCAATGCCTACTGGTTATCCCTCCAACACAACAATGGCTTTGGAGTTCATAGCCCATTTACTAGAATCTTTCTCATGACGTCTGCCACAATCCTCTATTCCTCTTATTTTGTGAGCACCTCCTCTTATCAAGGGTAGAGAGCAGTAATTTTTCATTTCATCTTTGCTAGTGAGTATTTCCTACTTCAGAAAATAATAACATCCTCCTCTCGTGTTTGCCTTATTCCTTGGAAGCTCCCTTCAATTCAAAATGTTATATTGCTTGACCACCTTCTCAATGCCTCGTATCACTAGTCTTTTTAGGACTTTTGAGCTCCATTATGTTTATCATAGAAAAGTTGAACAATACAAGATCTAAGCACATTTATGGTAACATCTTTTTCTTTGCTCCTATGCCAGTAACATGTCCTACCAATATCACTAGCCAGTAGGCCTCATAACAATAGCCAAAGGTGTTTCTCTTTCACTATTGTTGTCCCTATGTTTGTATTTCAAATACTTAAGTCATTGAACTTATTATCCATGAATAGACTTAGTAAGTCCAAAAAATATTTTGTATCATTTAATTATTTCATTGGGGGTTTGAGGATAGGCAAGATGGTTGATGTAGGGCATAACTTGTTGATTATCTGATTGGTGTCAAGACAGGGGGAGCCATTTAGAGATGCCAAAAGAGCCTGGCAGGTTGCCACCGTGGCCAGTCTATTTTTGGCTTAAATGTAGATAGTGAAGGTGTAAAATCTTGTGGATTATCAAATTGTTGTCAAGACAAGGGAAGCCATTTAGAGATGCCAAATAGGCCAGGCAGGTTGAATCTGGGTCAACGTTATTGCTGCCTAATTATAACTAGTAAAGGGTGTAAAGTGTAAAGCAATAACAGTGAATATGAATACATGGAGAGGGAATCATCTAGGGTAAGAAACATGATTAACTTCCCCATTATTCTTAAAATAAATGAGATAGTAGTCCCATAGCTAAACGACCATGATAAGCAATAAAAAAAACTTCACGTGGGACTAAAAACTACTCATTCTAACAAGAGTGAATATTGGTAACCCACTTCGTTTTTCAAAATCTTAAAAAGTTGATAGATCTATTATAGCCAATTTGAACAATTTTTCATAAGAGAAGTACTAACCACCCTCAGTTTCTCCGTGCAATAATGGGATGGGTATTATGACCAATTTATCTTCCTGTAAATTTTGTTAGTTCTATATTTCATTTTTTTTTAATAAATTTTGTAATTCAAACCTACACTTAAGGCAAACATTTCATTTTGGTCTTAGTTGTTTTTCTTACTATCTTTTGCAATATATGTAGGTAATCAAACCATCTCACCTTAGTCATCTCTGTTAGTCTTTTTGGACAAGTTTTTATTAGTTTAACATGTCTGGGGTTGCTCTATCTGACAAATTTTCCTTCTATTGCAGAGACCAGCCATGGGGACCAACATCAGCTATTTATTTTGTTATTATACAGCTGTCAGCTGCTCTTGTTGCTTTAGTTGAGGTTCTCAGTAATAGATTTCACCAAGGCTCTTTCTTGCTAAACTTTTCAATGTCTACAAATGATATAGGTTTGCCATTTGTCTTTTTCTTCTTTTCTATTAGTAATATTTGATTTGTGGGATTTTATTTCCATGATGTGGGAATACAGAAGCCACAAAGTTGGGTTTCTTTAATATCCCATGTACTGGGATTTTGAGAGTTCTATACACTTAACATTCTGCTTTTGATAACTTATTTAAAAATTGAAGATTTTGCATTGGTTCTTTATGAAAACAATTATTATTATTTTATAATTATTTTACTTAACAAATATATTTCAAATTAAATGCTTGCTTACTCTTCTTGGTAATAATGATTAGTTTAAATTTTAGCAGTGAATGTCTAGTTACTATTTCTTAATCAAGTTAACTACTTAAACATTTTCTTGTCTTTATATACATAGTTTAACTTGTTCACCGGGTGCCATCTCTGGGGTCATCAGTCAAATGGATTTTGTTTCCTTATATGGGCAATAGTAAAAACTAATGAAGTGTTCAACTTCAACTCCTACTTAATGTTAGAGCTAGTGGATTTCAACTATTTTTCATGCAAGATGTTGCGGAGTCTAGTCAACTAGAGAAATCAGAGCTCTATCTGGTCACTTGGCTACTTTGAGATTGCCAGTTTGGAAGTGAGCTAATGAATTGGGAATCTCAAGTGTACTAAAAGTAAGTAAAGATGTGTGAATGGTGTCACTATATGAACCTTGGTTGGCTAGACAATCTTAAATCCCATGAAATCTAACTCAATTCCTTTAAAACCAAATTTAACTAAGTAAGATCCAATTCCAAATAATTACATGTTAATTATACAATTTGGGTTAATTAAAGACCAAGATAGCATGATAACCATGGATTAAAGTGCCGAGCTGTGGTAGTCGGCATAGGTGAAATTTAGCATTCCTCTTGCTAATTAACACGTGAGATGACTTTTTTTATTGCAACTAAAGCAAATTCAACTAGATTTCCTTGCTTCATAATCCCTTGCGGTGGCAACTTACGTGACAATAATAGAGATATAAGGATAGATACCACGAGAAAGATTGAAAGAGAGATAAAGGCTCTGGAGTGGGGAGAATGGGATTGGTGCTCGTTGGTGAATAGTGCAATTAGGCAATGGCGAGTGAGGTAGAGGAAGAGAAGGAATGATCAGGGAAGAGGAATATTTAGAGAGAGAGGAAATTTAATAATTCCTAACTATTTGAAAATTTAGCTGACCTAATTAAACATATAACTGAATCAAACTATCTATATATATACTAGGTTGGTTTAGATCTAAAGTGACAATAAATCCAAATAGAGCCCGATTTAAATTCACCAAACTTTGTCTGTTAGAGAGGTTGCACTCAACCCTAAAACCTTAACTTTGAATTTCACATGACCTCCGCACCCCAAAATATTAGTCGACTTAAGCTTAGTTAATTGCTAATATTAAAAAAAAAATTAAGATGTTAAAATAATAGGATAAATTTGGCTAGATCTTTGTGTTTTTGACTTCTGTGACGTAAGGAGAGATAGAGAGATCGTGCAAGCACATGCAAGCGATGGAAAAATTAGGTTCAACATAATTAACTTCTATTGTGCTACAAATCTAAGGTTTGGCATGACACACTATTTAAATGAAAAAATATATATTTGATTAAGTTGAGAAAATAATTCATTTAATTTTCTTTTATTATTTTTAATTCATTTTATTGGAATATCATTGAAAATATAATATAATTTTATCTCGTTCATTTTGAATGCATAAAAAAAAGGGTAAGATGGTGCACAAAATTCTCGCCAACACAGAGTCTTGAGGAATGCATACAATTTGAATGCATAACAAATTTTAAAATTCAAAATTGATTTTATTGAAAAAAATCTTGACTCTAAAATCTACACATTTAATTGGGTCGAGTCCCATCCATATTTTTTTTATATATTTTATACTTATAAAATCAAATAATTTTTTTTTAAAAATTGTTTAGATTTTCTCTTTTTTTTCTCCACTTTAACAAGTGTAGTTACATGGAAGGAACATAACCAAATTAAAATCAAATGATAGAATTTTGAATTGTTTCACTATATCCATGAGTTTTGTTTAGGATTTATCGAATAAAATAAAGTGAAATTTGATTATACAAGGAACAAAGTGATATTTTATGCTTAATTTTTTTTAAATGTTTATGAACAATTTCAAATGTGATCACACAGATCCATAAAAACCACGCTTTACAAACTACAATGGCTTTGAATTTTTTTTTAAAAAAATTATGATGAATGCAAGATTTTACTGAAATGTTAAAAAAAATATTTGACTTAGAACAAGTCAAAAACATAGTCAGTAATAAATACCTTTTGAGTCTTCGAATTTGGAATTGCTCCAATATTGCAAAATATACAAGAAAGTATTCTCCAATTTATAGATGACTAGGGAAAGTCTTATTTTCTCTTTGCTTATTCAAACATTGAATAAATTTTTAAGTGCAAGTCATTATGATATATAGGAAAGAAGTATACAGTTAATAAGTCATCAGTATTAAAAATTTAATTGATTGGAATCATTTTTTAGGGACTTAAACTCTGGCAGCACGGCTCAAGATTTTAAATAATGTCTCCTTGATCTACTACATATAAAGGCTTTATAAAGAGTAATTCAATATGGTTGGCAATTTTTTGTAACTTGCTGCCCAGCTTTTATCTGTTTCTATCAAGTAATTTGCTTATATCTACTTGGATGCACTTGCTAATTTGTAATAATTATATTGACAATAGCCATGTTTGATTTTATTTTCTAGGTTATCACCTGAGAGTTGTTTGCTGTTTAATTCTTCCAGCTATTCAGCTGGTTGTGGGAATTAGTCATCCATCTTGGATATCTCTACCCTTCTTTATTTGTAGCTGTATTGGCCTTGTTGATTGGTCTCTAACTAGCAACTTTCTTGGCCTTTTTCGGTAAGCATTTCAAAAGGCACATATTTCACATTATCACACTGTTTGGCCAAATTTAACTGGGCGATGGTAGATTCTTAGCTTTTTTGACCTTTTTTCCTATGACAATTTTGAACAATTATGATATTTCTAGGTGGTGGAGGCCTCTCCTGATATATACTTGCTTCAGTATTCTTCTCATTTACACCTACCAGCTTCCTGTGAGTTTTCCTAATATGTTCCTCACGTTCGCTGATTTTGTTGGCCTGTACAAAGTAACAGGAAGATCAGACTTCCCCGAACTCTGTTCTGGGGCATCTCTTCTTTTATTTTACTACATGGTAAGCATTGGGCTATTATTTCTCATTTTTTTTCATTATTCATCAGAAAGAAAAGCTTAACTGAATTCAAATTTGATGACCAATTACAACTTGCACCATGAGTTCCTAAGCTCTTATCCAAAATACGGTTCAAGTTTAAACTAGGTTTTCAGATGATAGCATCGTTGTATTAATTGTACATCTTTAATATTTTTTAATAAACTTGTCTATAAGTTGAATAAATTATTTGATCTAATATGTGGGCAAAATGGGTACCTTTCATGTCTCATCTTCTGAAGTCTTTAGTATGCATCTTATGTAGCCCCTAGGGTTGGCTCGGTTGGTAAGTGCAAAGGGGTAACTCTTAAGTAGGCAGGGGTCAATTCCCGGGGAGGTCATGATTCTGAGCTATCGACCGACCCCCTCCTTTGCACTTGTCATACCTGAGTTCCTGATTTATCCCCCTCCTCGGTAGGGGCAGCTGAGGGGGGCTGCTAATGTGGCGGTTCCACATTTTAGTATGCCTCTTATGTAAAACTACTGGCGTTTATGTTCCATTTTCTTCTTCTTCTGATCATTACCTTCTAGGTTTTAGGGACTATTTTGCATTATTGCCATTTTTTTATATCAGCAATCGGCATCTCAATTGCTTTAGCATACTTCTTGGGTTTAAAATGTTAGCACACAATATCAACTGAAAATCATTAAGGGTATTTCGATTTATTTTGTACTTTTTTTTATTTATATAAGATAATTCTTTTGTATCACCCACTATATGATATTGGCAGTAAAAAAATTTGGGTTGTTTTGATCTTCTTCTAAGTCATAGTTTCTGCTGCTGACAGCCAAAAGTAAAAAAAAAAAACAATCTTACAATGCTCACAATGTTAGAAACCTTGTGCATTGGGGCCTCCATTTTTGTACCTTGGGGCGAATTACCAACTTAATTTGCAACATTTGATGTGATTAGTGCTGTTATGTGTGTTCGGTTTTAAACCTTGGTATGCTCCTTTTGATAATAATATTTCACATTGTTGTTTGAGGAAGAAGAGATTTTTAAAAAGAAGGAAAGATAACAAAAGAAGCAAAGAGTGAGGACATAGTAATAAGTTTGTCGCACAACCACATTGGATATGCTTCTTCCCCCCAATGTACATCATGAATATGGAGAAAGAGGATGTTTGTAAGCCAAAGGCTTCACCCTCTCTTTCCTTTATTGTTTATATCTATTATGTGAAACATAGGATCAAATAATTGGATTGGCTGAGTGAGCAATTAAAAAAACAATTTGAAAACACATTTCTAATTAAACTGTATAAACATGGGGAAAAAAATCTGAAAATAATGGATAACTACAATACTCATCCCAACTAAGGTCGGCACATGTGTGTTGTCCTACCATTCAGTAATAACAGATGAATAAATGGCAAACGTGATGACAAAAAATCCCATAGGGTGCACTTTAATTTCACTGTTGTCTAAATCGTGTCCTGTAATTTGTTTATTTGCAAATCATACACCTTTCTGTTCTGTCATGCCTCCAGATGACCAGGTGGCCTTCAAGCCTATGCAGTTTGGTTCACATTGTGGATAAACTGAACTAGTGAGAAAATGACTTGACTGTCCGTAGCTTAGTAACCACAACGTTATTTTACTAAAAAAAAGCATTGCCTAGGGTTAATTTCAGACACTTCTTGATGTAATTCTTTTTTCTTTGCTTGAAACAACATTTATGGAGACCATGTGTGTCTATTTGGTCCTTTGTTTTTGGTTCTTATAATGGAGAATTTTGTAAGAATGTGCATTCACTTCTGTTGTCATACTACTGCTATATGAAGTTCCTAAGAGCTCACAGTGGACATCTGAGGCATAATATGAGATCTTGAGAGCCTGGGAATCAACTAGTGTCATTTTGATTTTAGAGTCAAGGCAGGTTGAAACTGCTTGATGGACCTAAACTATTCATATTGTGTATCCAAGACATAATTTATGTTCATGGGAGCTTGGAGAGTCCAAATATGGTCTCACTTCAGGTTTTGGAATCTTGGAAGACAAGGATTTTTGAGCCAAAACTTCTTGATAGACCTAAACTATTCATATTGCTCATTTGTGTTCCTGGGAACCTACAAAGTCCAAGTGTGGTCTCAGTTTTGGTTTTGCAATTTTGGAAGGCTGTTAAGCAGTTTGGATCCACATCGTTCATATTTTTGATCGAAAACATGATTTGTGTTTTTGGGAGCCTGAGTCCAAATCTTTGGTTAACTTTTGATTTTTTGAGTTTTAGAAGGTTGTGTACAAGTTTTGATCAATAGTTGCTTGATAGACCTATACTGGTTGTATTGCCCATTCAAGACATAAGTTATGTTCCTGTGGGGGACTGGGGAGTTCAAATGTTGTCTCAGTCTATATATGCATTTTCTTTAAAGGTGCGTTTGGTTCAAGTTATCGTGGATAACCTTGGTTATGTGATTACCAGGTAATCACATAACCTATGGAGAATAAAACATAACCTAATAATGCAATAAAACTTGTTTGTTTGGAGGTTTGAATGTATAATCTAATTTAACATTTTACTATATTACCCTTGTATCAAATCTAAGGTTCTGGTTACTCTGAAAGATGGCAGCGATCGACGATGAGTGATGGCAGTGACTAGCAGCGGCCGGCGATGACAGCCATTGACATTGGTCTGTGACCATCGATGGTGACGGCGATGGCCAGTGGCAGCGACGGTGGTGACGGCGGCCGTTGGCCATCGACTCAGGTTTTGATTATATTTAGATGAAATTGAGATTTGATAAAATTTCAAGGGTATTTAAGTCCAAAAGGATAATATTTGCAGATAATTTTGGAAAAAATATTTGTTAACCCGAGAATTGAGAAAAACCCTACCTTTCCCTAGGTAATATGATTTCAGATTGTATGTACCGTTTGTTGACGTGGCGGACATAATTCGTTACCTTGGAATCACTGATTCCTTAAACTAAACAAGATTAGTATGGATAACCTTAGATGGATAACCAAGTTTATCCACGATAACTTTGAGCCAAATGCACCCTATGTTTGATTGTTTTTAGTGATGGAAGGAGTTGCATCACACTTAATTATCCAGAATAGAAGGGCCTACTTGATTCCATTGAAATACAAAGCATTAACAAATCAAGACCAAGTATTGTTCTCCTCCTTTGGCACACCTCTGGCTCCTACTCATCTTCTTCCTCTTCCTCCAACACTAGCACCACATTCTCCTCCAACACATCTTCAATATCAATACCAAGAACAACAACACCGTCTCGAACCGGCCATGGACTGAAACGTGACTCAGGTCAAGATTTCAAACCCTGCATGTGAAATTAGGGATATTGTATTTCCACTCAAATAGTTGGTGATTGGGACCCGTTGGTTTTCCGCACGAGTACAAAGGGTGTAGGTGTATCAGAAGAGTTGTTGCACAAGGTCCTCTAGGGGAGAAGCAGGCTCTAGTTGTGCTGGAACAGTTGATGATGAGCAGATGTAGATATAGTTTCACAAGGTTCACCAGATGAGAAGTAGATTTTGGTCTTTTCTCATAGGGAAAATGAGAGGGCAACTAGTCCTTGAGCCTCTTTACAATGAGAAAAAAGAATAGGTGTGGGAATTAGGGTTCTGAAAATATGAGAATTATTGGTGGAAGAATTAGGATCTTTTTCCCTAGATTTCCCTGCCTCTACCTATGCCTATGTATTAAATTGGAAACATTTACTTTGAGGCCCTAGTACATTTACATAATCATAAATAGACACTTAACAACCATATATGCAGTCCTTCACACATACATATACTCCCCCCAATTTTCATATAAGTGGTTCCCTGAACATCAGCCAAACATATGAATCTCTTGGACAATTTGGTGTGAAATATTTTGAAACCATTTCTTCCTTTTGTTGGAATTATAAATACCTTTTCCATCTTGAGCAAGCTATTCTGACAATGACAACCATATGTAGTTTTTCACCCACATATAATTACTCAAAATTTCAAGAACTCTATTTATGTGGCTTTTTGAAAATCAATCAAACATATGAATCTTATGCAGAATATGGTATGGAATATTATGAAACGAATTTCATCCTTCTGTAGACATTATAGATAGCTTTGTCATCTTGAGCAAACCTACATGGACACTGACTATTTTTTTGCACAAATACCAAATTTTAGATTCTTGTTTAAATACCTCATGTTTAGGAAAATGAAGTCAATTTGAGTGGTCCATCTGTTAAGGTAAATCATCCTCTTGTTAGGTCATGTATTGTGATCAATATATATATTTACAATTTCTATATCAACTTATTCTTGCTTCCTGCATTTTGTGGTAGTTATCCTCTGTCATGTGTGATCTGCAAGAAATGGACTTTATAATGTCTATGAAGAATAGCAGTTTGGTGGAGCAACTTCTTCCATCAAGGCATTCATTTTTCATTCGTGAATCTCGGTATGTTGAATTTTACAATTCAGATAAATATAATTAAGGAGGCTGTTATACATCTAGTGACTAATATGTATTGCAGGTCACGACCATATACTTCAGTTGGAGTGTACTCCCCTTCAAGTCTAAAAGGGACAATAAATAATATGAAAAATCTGTTTGCTATTCACATGGGCCAAAAACTATACTATTTTTTTGCCTTTTTCCTTTTGTGGTTCCTTGTAGTAGTGTATAGCTTGGTATTAAAGAATAACATTCATTTCCCCCCATCATATCATCAACAGCGTTCCAATGACCATTTTCAGATGGATATCAAGAATGTCTGTCATAGTCAACTTAGTGAATAAGTATAAATCGAGCAATCTCTTGGGTTGCTGAAACAATCCCTTATAGACAGTTAGATAACTTCAGTTACTGTTTCTCCAATTTTGGACGAGTGGAATTTTTTTAGGTTTCTCAGAATTTCACCTTACCTCTCAATTTAGAAATCACATTCCTTTTATTGCATATGTAGATGATTTCTGGTGATGATCTTAGAAACCACAAGTCTAAAATTGTATCTTCATCTTCACTGACTTCACTTCCACACCAGTGATTGCTCATTCAGGGGAGGTATTCATATCTATTAATGAAATTATGTGCTCGATTTGTTGGAGGAAGTTGGCATTATGTGTATTAGCTTGTTGTCTCTCCTGTAGATCGTAAAGTTATTGTGTTGCTTTGTCAAATTAGAGCAGACATCTCATTTGTTGTCATGTGATTAGTCAATTTCTTGTGATGTTGTGCCATGATCATCAGGAGGCACCTGTAAGAATTTTACGATTTATTTAGAATGCTCCAAGAAAAAGTATTCTATATGGTGTAGGTGATCATATTCAGGCTGTAATTCTCCTATAGCTATTCATTTGACTTAGGGCTATTGTATTCCCTTGGGAGGGAATCTGATATCTCTGAATAGCAAGAAACAGATTGACAGATTGTAGTGGCTAGATAGTGTGTAGAGGCTGGTCATATGTGAGCTCATTTCGCTCAAATAGTTGATGATTCAATTGTAAAATGCCCTTACTAATGATTCTATATTTTGACAATCAAGTGGCCATGCATATCCTCTATTTCAAGATGCGGCGAAATATATAAAGATTGACTGCCATCTGTCACTTAAAAAACAAAATCCAAAGTAAGATGATTATCATTTCATTAATAGCTCCAAGAATCCATTAGTAGATTTGCTGTCTTTGTGAGGTCTTAGAATTGATAAATTTGTAGAAGATAAGGTTTTTATACTATATTTGAACTACCTGAGGGACTGTTCTGGACCTAATTACAAATAGATGACGGTCTAGTTGCAAGTCCACAAACATAGGGTTGTAATGTAGAATAATAATAAGATAACATATGTAGTTAGAGTTGACTACCATGGGATCAACCAAATAATTATATCCTGTTGCCTAACTTGATCTGTATTCCAAGTTTTTTAAATGACATTCTCATTCGTGATTTTTCACAAGCCTTTTTGATCATTATAATTTTTTGACACAAATCTTGTATTTAACCTGGTATATCTTCTGTTGGACTTTTAATGGTTGTCGCCACTTGAGGGAGATTTTCTTAACAATTTACCATTTGCAGGTCGGGTATGAGGCATACTAATTTTATGTTGAGAGGATCTGTTTTCCGGAATTTCAGTGTTAACTTCTTCATTTATGGTTTTCCGGTATGGTGTTTCCTACATTTTGTGCTTCCTCATGTTATATGTTTTTTCTAGCTTTTGTTTAGTGTCTTAGTCAATTCTAGACTTTAATTGTTCTTAAATTTCCAGTGAAGACTGAAAATTAATTTTTTTTAGGTAGATGATGCAAGTAGATTGACCCTTCCCTAAGACTCCGCTTTGATGGGAGTTTCATGCGCTGGGCTTCTCCTTTTAGATGATACAAGTAGATTAATGATAATAATAATACAAGAACTAATTAATTGCAGACAACTTCAGCATATCAGTGAACCAGTTGAATTTAATTTAAATTGATTCGATAACAAGGGCATGGACTTTGAAGTTAATTATTCAAGAAACATGGGAACTGACAAAGAAAACCCAAAGAGAACTCTGAAAATCTTTGTCTGTGAGAAAAGGAGAACATAAATCTATACCATATTGAACACACAGAAAATCATTATGTCCTTAACCTGAAAATATAAGGAAAATAGGCCGTATAGAACTAGCTATTCTATTCTTCTTATGTTGGAGCTATTATTATTATTATTTTAAAGATATTATATAGTGGAAGTTCTTGTTCCCCAATTATTTTTTTATTTTATAAAGATGGGTTTCAAAAGCAGTTAGCTCCTAAAGGTAGGTTCATCAATTCCACCACCAGAGTCCTTCACTCTCATAGTTAGCTCTATAGTGTGCATGAGGATCTGGAATAATTGTGTGTCTATGAAGGGCCTATACATACATACACTTTATCACCGTTGGCTAATTATCATTGGAGGAAAATTAATAAGCTCTAAAAATGTGTCTATATCAACTTCATTGTTGTTTGATTCTTTTACTTGTTCCGCATTGATAAACGTCTCATGTAACCGTGACACAGGTGTTGTTATTTTCACTTTCTTTTTGGAGCTTCAGTTTCACCAGTATATGTGCTTTTGGATTGCTTGCATATGTTGGATATGTGTTATTTGCCTTTCCCTCTATAGTTGAACTACACCGGTTAAATGGAATGCTTCTAATATTCATTCTGCTGTGGGCTACTAGCACATACGTATTCAATGTGGCATTCACATTCCTTAACAAAAAAATCCAGAAGGTAGTTGATTTTTCCACACATTTGTTTCTTGTGGCACTCATATAACCTAAATTTACATGTTTATGCTTATCTAGGACATGGTGATTTGGGAAACTATTGGACTATGGCATTATCCTATTCCGGGATTTTTCCTACTTGCACAATTTGGTCTGGGAGGGCTTGTAGCATTGGTCAATCTTGCAAACAATTCTGTTTTTCAGTACTTGTATGATGAGGGCGGGCAGTTATCTAATACTGACAATATAGTTGAAGGTAATTGTAGTAATGCTACATGACTTTGCATTTGATTATCATTGTACTTATCTTTTAACTTGTTTTTGCTGTTTCTTTTAACTGTGGGTTAGATGTCAAATACAAAGAATTTTATCTTCTAAACTAGTGTCCTCTATCTTTTTGAAGTTTGCACAAGGTAATTGAGAGAGAAGTAGTTTTCTGGGAAATTATTTCTGATACATTTTTTATAATGATTGCTATCTGCTAGTTTCATCAACTTCCATCTGTACTAAAATATGTATTACGGATCAGTAACTTATTTTGACTAACCTTTTACTAATGGAAGTGTTGGTACGGCTTGATACTGAAATACTGTATACTAATTTTCATTGGTCTTTAACTAAACTTTATTACTTTTTAGTTATTGAAATAGCAATTAGTTTAGAATGAATATCTACTATCATACTTTCTATTCAAAATCAGAGGTTGATAATGCTCCCGGATCTTTTGTCAACTTATCATTTTTATGTATGGCCTTATTAACTACTTTATTGTTGCATTATAAAATATAAGGAATATATGATATTATCATGTTAAGTTTCTAATCTTTGCTGCAGAAACAGAGGACACGAAAGTTCTAATTGTAGCTACTATAGCTTGGGGGCTACGCAAAATTTCTCGTCCAATTACCCTTGTGCTGTTGTTTCTTCTTGTCATGAAACCTGGCCTTGTTCATGCTGCTTATAGTACGGTGAACAACATTCTTATTTTTGTTGCTTATTTTGTTTTAACTTTTTATAAATTTTTATATGTTGTTAACTAGTTTGATTCAATTCTAATATTTTTCAATGAAAATAGAAAAATACTTTTACTATCTTGGTTATTCTCAAAAGAATATTGTCACAACAACATATAACAAACATACAAAATCCAAATCCATCTAATGGGTTCTATAGTTAATTATGTTGATTTGAATAGAATTAAATGTTCAAGGATTGGAGAGACCAAAACAAAGTTGTAAGTAATTTAATATAAAGTTATTTTATTGATCAAAATATTGATGGTAGATCCTTACCTCACGTAGGCTTCAATTAAGAGATAACTTTAATGTAGTAACCCTAAGTAGTTTAAACTCACAATAAATTTCAGCATGCTTTTTCATGAATATAAATGTTGGCATATCATTTTTGTTCTTTATTGGTTATAAGCCTATTTAAAAACCATGAGTGAGAATAATTGTGTTGGACCGTTTTGATTGCTAGAAGTTGGGGGGATTGAATAGCGATGATTGTTTTGTTAATCGTGTGTTTGTCTACAATTTGTTATTGCAACAGAAAATAAAAGATAAGAATACAAAACAGAAGACAAGCATACAATATTTCAATTTTATATGGTTCAGAACAATGTTTTAAATATTGACCCGGGCAATACAGACAGAATTTTTTGTTCCGCTCGCCACCTAGCACGGTACCGGTGGCCGGATACTGGCCACGGCCCCGCGGAAGTCTGCGCGGACTTCGCGGGGGCCGCGGTAGCATTCCACGGCCTCCGCGGGGGCTACGGTGGCGGGGCTGCGGTTAATTAATTAAATTACTATTTAATAATCAATTCCTTAAACTATAGTTTAAACTATACACTTAATAATTAAAACTATATAATTTAATAATTAACTTCTAAACTATAGTTTAAAT
>JBAMHZ010000031.1:5436856-5447910 GCA_037177395.1 Alpinia galanga
ATGGCACAATGACACTAGAACATGCATGATGCACGAATAGTAGATGAAACTAGCAAACATAGAACTCCATAGTTGTAGAAGATGAAAGTCATAGAGATGAGGATATTAAAGTAGATGTATGGATATTCGAGGATGGAAAAGATAAGAAATGAAAATATTAGAGAGAAAGTCAGGATTACACTTATTGAGGAAAAATTTTGAGAGCCACGTTTAAGATGGTATTGACATGTACGTAGACAACTAATAAATATCTCAATTAGACAATGTTAGATCATAACAAATATACACATTAATCAATGATGAGGGAGATCAAGTGATTGTGGAATGTCAGTCTGCAATTTTGGTGTAGAATTCTGCTACTTTGAGGTGCTTAGGGCAACACGGGTGTAAGCCAAAAA
The DNA here is from genome assembly GCA_037177395.1 of Alpinia galanga. Classification (NCBI taxonomy): domain Eukaryota; kingdom Viridiplantae; phylum Streptophyta; class Magnoliopsida; order Zingiberales; family Zingiberaceae; genus Alpinia; species Alpinia galanga. The sequence goes on from JBAMHZ010000031.1 coordinate 5,437,255, forward strand.
AGTTTTGTGCATACAAGGTATTCTGCAGGCAGGTTTGGAATTCATCCTTCTTCTCAAGTGCAGTGGATTTGATTAGCAGCGAGGACAGGAAGCAGCAGTAATGGCAGGTTTCAGTTGACATGCTCAAGTGAACTAGTGAGGGAATTAAACAAGAACATGAGATGGGACAACTATTGACTATGACTGCATTTAACAAAAGAAAAATAGGTTATTTTTTGTCATTGCAATTTTATGACAAATCTATTACGAATGGGAGTTTTGACGTAATGCTAAAGCTGTTGTCACGTGACTTAATTGTCACGGGTTCGAATTACAAAAATAACCTCTTGCAATGTAGGATAAAATTGTGTAATAGGTCCTTCTCCGGGACCTCACATTGATGGGAGTTTTGTACACCGAGCTACCATTTTTAGTCTAAGGACTATCATAAATTTTTTCAAATCAATAATAGCATGTGCAAATCATTATTCTTTTCCCTGTTATAAAATATCAAGAAATAGAAGATCGTTTAGAGAGAATGAGAGAAGAATATTTTTATTCCTCTAGTTTTTTCATACACCATGAGATTACAAAGGTAACCTATTTATATGCATTTTGAGATAATGAAACGATATTTTTATTTAATATGATAACTCAAGGGTCGTCACTTTTGAATACGTTTATCCATTTGAAAATAAAGATTACTCATATGAATAGACATCCATAATAACACATCATTTACAACATTCCCTACATATTTTTTGTTTCATTTTTTTGTAATTAAATAAATAGGATCAATGATTGATTACATGAAATCAAAATGGTTTTCACAAAACTTATCTCATCCTGTACTCTCTAATAACCGCCAGATGTCATGTAAACATAAGATTTCACTAGGTTTTGGTCCACGTGAATGCAACTTATAGCTCCTTGTGGATTGGTAATGAACTAAGCTGTCATAAGAAATTTCACCCATACTGCCAACTCTCAACCATCACTGAGATAACATTGTTTTGGAACATCCCAAGCAAAACAATTATAACGATAGGGAAGGACAACAAGATTTCTTCTTCTTTCTCTTCTTCTCTGTTTCTTTCTTCTCTTCTTCTTTCCATCCTTCATTCCGCATGATTCACTGTTGCCCCTTATAAAATCTTGCTCCATCACCATGCAGTTGCAGAGTGATATAATCATGCCTGCTTAATTCAATCATCTCCCTTAGATGCTCAGTGGAAGATCAACAGTGAGGAGGCAAAGTTGAGGCAGTAAGCATCCTGCATGGCAAACACAGCGAGCATGCCGAGGAAGAAGAAAGGTGAGACAGTATTGATCAACGATAAGCTAATGAATAGAGCCCAAATAAAAACTTAGTTCAGCATCAAATCAATCTATTTTCCAAACCAATTAAGTTGGTTTGGCTTGTTCTTGGCTCTGATTTGATCCAAATCAAAATCACTTTGAGCCTATATGCCACATTTCATAATTATATCCACTAGGATCTTTAGGCTTTATTCTGAATTTATTTATGTCAAATTTAATCCTGGATTTAATTAATTAGTCCCAAAACTTAGTTGCCATGGCCCAACTCTTGTATGCATATCTAGGCACTAAGCCAGTACCATTCTTGGCTGATATTGAAATCAAATAGGTATTGAAATTACAAACCTTGGTAAAAGTACATCATTGGAACAGCTATACAAGCACAAATCTAGTGTACTTCTGCTTGGTCAGACTATTAAGTATTTGTGTTGGAACATGTGAATTCAACCCTTCTTGAATGCATAGTCATGATTATTACACTAGTTATGCTATCAATTTGTAGCTCATTATCAAATGCCATTGTCGTCACTTGACACTTTTTTTCTTTCCATTTTCTTACTGAATTGAGTGAAAGTATGTACTTTTTGGCTTGCAGGTCTGCAGCAGCATGCTGGCTACATGGATTTTGTGGAGATAGGAGTACTGGTGTGTTTTTCTGCTCTGCAAAATCATGGGTTTGACATCCTCTGTTCATTTTCTGCTGTTCTCCAACATACACCACGCGCTCCACTTGGATTTAGTGTCTTAAAAGCTGGTCTTAAGAAGTCAGTTCTGCTATCTGTGTACAACTCAACAAGCTCCAGAGGCAGACACCAACGCTCTTCACATGGTAAATGCCTTTACGTGAGATTATGCACCTGCAAATTGTGTGGATTACAAACCTTTTTTTCCCTTTCTCCTCCTTTGCATCACAAGTTAGGTATTAAGCAGTAGAGCTGTGGGATGTGATTCTTTCCTGACTAGCTGTTGGGTATTAGGCAGTGTTAGATCTAAACATGTGCTGAATTGCTTTTGGTATACTGTCATGAAGACTTGCATTGTATATAATGGAATTTGCAAAATACTTGTTTTACACACTGCTCAGATTAGGCATGCGTGTTATCTTCAAATTTGTTTCTCCTTTTTTTCCTCGCCTAAATACACAAAATTGTAGCCACCAGTAATAAGTATAAAGGGGAGCCTTGGTGCAACGATAAAGTTGTTGCCTTGTGACTTAGAAGTCATGGGCTCAAGTCCTAAAAATAGTGTCTTGCAAAGTAAGGTAAGATTGCATACAATAGACCATTCTCTAGGATCTTACATGATGGGAATTTCATGCACCGGATTGCCTTTTTTTCACTTTCTCGATCTTCACCTTCCCTAGTCTAGTTTGTTGGTCAGTTTGAGGTAGATGATTGCTGAATTATATTTCATACTTTTTTTAAGCCAGTCAGATTTAGTCAAATGTATTGATATATGTTTTATACATTCTTTAACAATATTCACTGTATTATGCAGAGCAACAGATAGCAGCGTATCTCAGCAAAGTGAGTGAAATATTCTTGTCCACCTACCACTCTTTTGGAACATATGTTGCATTTTTAACAATCCTTTTCACACTTTACCTTGTTACACCAAATTATGTATCGTTTGGATATCTTTTCTTCCTCTTGGTTTGGATAATTGGAAGACAACTCGTGGAGCAGACAAAAACTAGACTTTGGTTTCCCTTAAAGATATATTCAACAGTAATTTTTATTTTCACCTATAGCTTGAGCACTTCTACTGTCTTGGCATCATGGGTGTCTAAATTGGTGAACCTATATCCTGATTTGGGTTTTAATCCTGAAGCTTCTTTGTTGGAGAATGTCTGGGAATCTGTAGCTGTTCTAATTGTTATGCAACTCTATAGCTACGAAAGGAGACAGAGCAAAAATAAGACAGTTGATTCATCTGTAGTGTCAGAATTTGGATTTCTTGGTTTTGTCAGAAGGTTCCTGATATGGCACAGTGAAAAGCTCTTGTCAATTGCTCTCTTTTATGCTTCTTTGTCTTCAATAAGTGTATTTGGTCTTGTTTATCTTCTTGGTCTTACTCTCTGTTCTTTTCTACCAAAAGTTGCAAGGATTCCATCCAAAGGATTCCTTGTTTATACAGGATTACTTGTCATGTTTGAATATTTATTCCAAATGTGGTGCAAGCTCGCTGACATGTGCCCTGATCAGCAGCATTATCATCTAGCTCTCTTTCTTGGTTTCAGATATTATGAACCAGGGTTTTGGGGCCTTGAGTCTGGTTTAAGGGGGAAAATTTTGGTAATTGTTGCATGTACACTACAATACAATGTATTTCACTGGTTAAACATGATGCCGGCTTCTCTAGTGCATAAGGGTAAGTGGGAGGAACCATGTCAGTTGTTTATTTCAATAGAACATTCATCAAGAAATGCTATGGTGTATGCTGAAGATAATGAAGGATTGTTAGACTCAATCGCTTCAAGTGAAAGAACCTTTTCCCCATCCTTTAACTCCAACCTCAACAGAACACCGGAGTTTGGTAATGCCATTGGAGGTTCAGAGAACAACAATAAGAGATACTTGTTTTCAGACATATGGGGGAGTTCCAAAGAAAGCCACAAGTGGAACAAAAAACGTATCCTTGCTTTAAGAAAAGAGAGGCTTGAGATGCAGAAGATGACTTTGAAAATCTTTACAAAATTTTGGTTAGAAAATTTATTTAAACTCCGGGGACTTGAGATTAACATGATCGTATTATTATTGGCAAGTTTTGCAGTGTTGAATGCTATATCTATGTTTTACATACTATGCCTTGTCACGTGCATTCTTCTGAAACGAGAAGTTATTCGTAAGTTGTGGCCTGTATTTGTTTTCATATTTGTATCTGTATTGATTGTTGAATACTTTGTCACCTGGAAAGATCTAGTTCCATGGACTAGTGACACTAGTGGGGTTGAAATTCACTGCCATGATTGTTGGAGTAAGTCAGACAGCTACTTCAGCTTTTGCAAGAAATGTTGGCTAGGTACACCTTTGTGACTATGTATGAATTGATTTCCATATTAGTGAACATGCTTGCAGATGTGCACATCTATTTCATCCACTTGTACATTCATGTATTTGTAGGATTTATTTATCATTTCTGAACTACAAGAAACAACTTTTTTTTTCTGTAATGCAGGGATGATTGTTGATGATTCACGAATGCTTGTGAGCTACTATTTGGTTTTTATCTTTTCTTCTTTCAAACTCCGGGCTGATCATTATTTAGGCTTCTCAGAATCACATACCTACTTTCAGATGATGTCCCAAAGGATAAGGGCATCTGTATGGAAAGATCTCTCATTTGAAACAAAAAGCTTCTGGACATTTATTGACTATCTGAGGCTGTACTCTTATTGCCATTTACTAGATATCGTACTTGCCTTAATTTTGATTACTGGAACTCTGGAGTATGATGTTTTGCATCTTGGATACCTTGGCTTTGCTCTTGTGTTCTTCCGGATGAGACTAGAAATACTTAAAAAGAAGAACAAAATCTTCAAATTCTTGCGAATATATAATTTTACAGTCATTGTACTTTCTCTTGCCTATCAATCTCCCTATCTTGGTGTCTCTAGTGTTGGCAAGTGTGAACAGATTGACTACATATATGAGGTTATTGGTTTTTATAAATATGATTATGGATTCAGAATAACATCAAGGTCTGCATTGGTTGAGATAATAATTTTTCTACTAGTTTCTGTGCAGTCATATATCTTCTACCCTGGAGAGTTTGATTATGTAGCAAGATATCTTGAAGCAGAACACATTGGTGCTATGGTTCAAGAGCAAGAAAAAATGGCTTCTTGGAAAATTGCACAATTGCAGCATACCCGTAAATCAGAAGAACAAAAAAGTCAACGGAATATGCAAGTGGAAAAGATAAAATCTGAGATGCTTAATCTACAAGTTCAGCTCAATAGCATTAGCTCTGTTCAGCCTCTTGACAATGGCACACTGCAAACAGGCCTTCGACACAGAAGGAGCTCATCCATCAGTACAGAAAAAGTAGGTTGGATTCCAGATAACGAATTTAGATCACCTTCTAAGAAGGATGAGGATAACAATAAAGAAATCTACCATTCCTTTGACTTTCCAGTACCTGAAATATACACAAATGTCACATCGCAGTTAATATATGATTTCCAAAGCTCACCAACTAGTGCAAAAAGCGGAAGCACAATTTCTGTAGATATGAAGCATAACTCAGATAATATTTGTGAGATAAGCGAAGTTGGTGAAATAGACGAATTAACATTGTGGAATACACAAAGAAGAGAGAAAGACAAGATCAAGAATAAAGAGAATGCTTTGGCATCTGCCGTGCAGCTAATTGGTGATGGTGTTTCACAAGTTCAGTCTCTTGGAAATCAGGCAGTTACTAACATTGTGAGTTTCTTAAACATTGAGCCTGAAGATCCTGATTCAACTGGGCATTCCAATACAGATGCTGCAGTAGATAAGGAACTAGAGAGGCAATGGAATGCTGAATACACTTACTCGGATGAAATGTCCTCTGTTAATTCTAGTACAGGCACAACACCACGATCAGCTAGTTTGCAAATAGGAAGGATCTTTCAGTTTATATGGTCACAAATGCGATCAAATAATGATGTTGTTTGCTACTGTTGCTTCATACTTGTGTTTCTGTGGAATTTTAGTTTGCTATCAATGTTTTACCTTGCTGCACTTTTCCTGTATGCGCTTTGTGTAAATTCTGGCCCTACTTTCATGTTCTGGATTATAATGCTGATCTACACTGAGTTCAATATTTTGGTGCAATACTTGTATCAGATTATTATCCAGCACTGTGGACTGAGCATGGAGCTACCTCTATTACAAAAATTGGGGTTCCCTGAACATAAAATAAAGGCATCCTTTGTTGTTAGCACATTACCTTTGTTTCTTGTGTATATAGCAACTCTTTTGCAAAGTTCAATAACAGCCAAAGATGGTGAATGGGCACCAGTGGCAGATTTTAAAATTTCATTTGGCCAACATCATTTTGACGAAGGCTTTAGGTCAGTTACTGGTTGGAAGGATAAGATACAAAGGCTATTTTCATCACTAATGAATCCATTGTGGATGATATCGAGAAGCTTCACTAGGTACTGGAGGTCAATTACTCGAGGATCAGAGGCACCCCCATACTTTGTACAACTGTCGATGGAAGTTAATCCATGGCCAGATGGTGGAATCCAGCCAGAGAGTATAGAATCTAAAATAAATGAGTTGCTTATTAAGTCTCATGAAAAAAAATGTGATGCAGAAGATGAATTGCCATGCCATTGTGCTAGTAGAGTTCGAATTCAAAGCATCGACAGAAGTCAAGAAAATAACAATGTTGTTCTTGCTGTTCTTGAAGTTGTATATGCTTGTCCTCCTGTCGGATGTGTCCCAGTAGAATGGTACAGATCATTAACTCCAGCTGCAGATGTAGCAGCAGAGATTCAGAATTCTCTTGAGTTTGGAACTCTCAAAAATATTCAATTTCCATACCCTATTATTTCTGTGATTGGAGGAGGCAAAAGAGAAATTGACTTATATGCATATGTATTTGGTGCTGATTTGTCAGTTTTCTTTCTAGTTGCTATGTTCTATCAATTAGTTATCAAGAACAATAGCAAGCTTATAGATGTTTATCGGCTCGAAGATCAGTTTCCTAAGGAATTTGTTTTCATACTGATGGTTAGTCAATTCACATATGCTATTTCTCCTCGCTACATGTTTGAATCTTGCTATTAAGTAAATGTTGTTGTGTCACAATCTTTAAAATGGTTTCTAATGTTATTTCTTTTATCTTTCTTTACAGGTACTCTTTTTCTTAATTGTTCTTGACCGCATTATATACCTATGTTCTTTTGGCATCACCAAAGTTATTTTTTACCTTTTCAATCTCATCCTCTTCACATACTCGATCACAGATTATGCTTGGTCTATGAGAATATCAAGCAATCATATTGGAGAACTTGCTCTTCGAGCTATATTTGTAACAAAATCTATTTCCTTAGTATTGCAGGCATTACAAATCCGCTATGGTATTCCAAACAAAAGCACCTTATACCGTCAATTTTTGACAAGCAAAGTTACACAAATACATTATTTGGGTTTTAGACTTTACCGTGTTATACCATTCTTATACGAACTCCGATGTGTACTTGATTGGTCATGCACATATACATCTCTGACAATGTATGATTGGTTGAAGGTAATATATGTTTCTTTATTTGTTTCATCTAAAAATTTGATTTTACTTATTCCAGCTATTAACTATAAGTAAAAAAGAATATAGTATATATAGATGTTATCTATTCCTCTATTCTTTCTTAAATATTTGCTATTGGAACATAAGTTTACTAATATGCATGAAATTTTTTCCTTTAATCAAGTTGTTAGTTATTGCAAGAAACATTAGTAATAGGTTAATCCGTTTATTCTGGAATTGACAGTATATTCATTTGTTTGAAAATATGTCAAAATGCAACAATATTGAAGTTTTGCTGGCTGGCAGGAGCACCCTTTTAGTCAACCAATAATCCAAAGAGCTGAAAGGCAGGCATTTGATTCTCATGATGAAGCTTGTAGTCATTGAATTGGCTCTTTCCCTTCATGGATTTGTGTGATACAACTGATTATTCCAATTCTGGTCTTTGCAAACTGATACAAAAATGGCTTCTGCTTTTGCACCTGAGGAAGCATATCAGGTAGTAAGAGCAGTCGAGCCAATAATGGAACATGCACCAACAGTCCATTCAGCATAAAAGTACAGGCTAAGGACGAAGACGTTGAATCCCTTGAGTCAAGACACAATAATTACCCATTAAGCTCGAGCTATTGGAAAGGAACTTGTCAGATTCAATTGAATGTGACCAAGTCTAATACTCGCTGAATGACATGTTCAAGTTAGGTGTTTGATTTTGACCGTTAATCGTCAAATTTTAAGCAATAAGGAAATTGATTGTTTGTGAGTGTGTCTATGGGTATTATGTGTGAGCCATATGGTGATTCTCATCTTGTACATCACAATACCTCTCATCTTGTTTAAATGTACCACTAAGGATGCTAGTTAGTCATGTTAAAAATTGAATTTTCTCAAGCATAAAAATAATTTAACCAGTTGCTCAATTACAGTTATCATTGCATCTTTTACTTGTCTTTCCTTTTATTACTTGGCCAGCATAGTTAGGCAGTGGGTTGGCATGGTAACATAAATTATAAATCTATAAATTGGGTTATTTTCTGATACCTTTAGTGTGTTGGAGAAATGATCACACAAACATATCTTAAGATGATACCAAAACCCTTGCCAATCAGTTTGAATCCTGTTTGGCTGCTACATATGCTATTGTTTGTTGGTATCGGTCATGGGCTTCTCCATGTTATGTGCCTGCAATATTATGCGACAAGTGGTCACCCAATCAAATTTTGACAGGTGTTTTTGCACCTCTGCCAACAGATAACAGACAAGTAACCAATTAGGTACTGGGCAATAGCAAGTTGAGATCCATTTAACGTCATTTCTCTATATTGAATCTTGGGGAACCTGGACTAGTAGGCGTATACTACATTCAGACTAAAAGAAATCAACTGTAAACTATGGACAAAAGTGCCGAATTGTTAAACTAATCTTTCAGAAATATTGATCAGTGAAAACTTTCACTGATCTGACCATGGACCACGACATGGGGCTGAACACTATGTTAATTATCCATGAGAAAATGTATAGTTTTTTAAATAATCAGGTTATGATGCTTATCATTTGTCCTATTTTCAAATACCGCTTATATTTGTTTAACTTGGTTAATGATCTTGCTGGTTTTTGATATAATAGGTCATGTTGATTCTACTCAAAGTTACTTTTCTTTCTAAATGACATTTTTTTCTTGGTAGTTGGAGGACATCTATGCAAGTTTATTTCTTGTCAAATGTGATGCTGATCTGAACAGAGCAAGGCACCAACAAGGCCAAAGACAAAGTAAAATGACCAAATTCTGCAGTGGCATTTGTTTATTCTTCATTTTAATATGTGTAATCTGGGCCCCTATGCTGGTATGTGCTGCACTAATTCTGTTCTTGAGAATTTCTTGACTATATGATACTTGATATTAACTTGGCAAGGGTACTTTGGATTCACTGATTGAAGCAAATCACTAGCTAGTTGTGTGCAAGGGGATTCTTTAACCCCTCTTTACTCAAAGAGAAACTAAGGAGGGGAACTTAGGGAAGGCTTGAGGGAAAATAGATTTAAAAAATATTGGTTACTCGGAAAGAAAGTGAAAGGGAAGAAGCACAAGAAGATCAAAACACTCAACTTTCTTTCCAAAATTAGGAAGATAGTAACTTTCATTTCCTCCATTTTAAACATTGTTTTTCCTCTTAACTGTCTCAGTCGGTCCAGATTTCAAGTGTCAGAGTCAAAAAAATATAGTTGTATTGTTGTTGGCATTGCTATCATCAGTTGAACATCTCTTCATATACAGTGTTAGAAAGCAACGAAGTTTCAAATTACAACCATGTTTTAATCTTCTATGATCAATTCTAAATTACAACGAAGCTTCCACAATGCGAGATTCTGGGGAAGGGTCTATTATATGCATATGCAGGTTTATATTTCTTTGCAAGAGGCTATTTTTAGGACTCGAACCCGTGACTTCTATGTCACAAGGCAACAATTTTACCATTGCCCCAAGGCTCTCCTTCCTTTCTCATCAACTCCTATTTCTCTTAAATACTCTAACTTTGCTATTTTGCGACAAGTAAACATTTGTAAAGTTTATTGGTCAGCATATGTATTCCCATTGCATGTGGGAACAAGTTTTGATTGTAAATTAGATGCTTTCTTCATGAACTAAAAATTCTCAAGAAGTCCTACTTCCCATTTTCTGACACAACTACTGGATCATCACAACCTTGAGTGATAATAGTAGTCCTTTTGAGGTTCCTTGTGCCTTTGGCACTGCTGATATTTTTTAAAGCAATCTCTTCAACATTCTCAGTCTGCACATGACAATAAAAATTCATCAAGAGCAACGTCTCAAGTACTGGCAAATTGAAAGATGAATACCTACCCCCAGGGCTATGGTGCAGCAGTAGGGTATCTAGCTCGGCTCTCAAATATCCACGATTTGATCCTCAGCCATGGCGCATTTGTAAGATTTTCCTTCAAATGGGGTGACAAATTAAGGATGTTTGCAACTGCTGAGGCTACCCACGCGAGCACTTTCTGATTTACTCTGGTGGTCGGTGGAGTATATCTCGCTTAGGGGTTATTTAGCGTCCCGTTAGAAATCCGTGGGGCAAGACCGGCCATCCCCAGGAT
>JBAMHZ010000031.1:5465232-5483395 GCA_037177395.1 Alpinia galanga
AATATAAGATCATATGCTATCGCAAAATCCAATATAGTTTTACCTTCTTCATTTCTTGTTCCAAACCCATAACCCCCGTGCACCCTCTCATATTCCTCATTTTTCACTCCAACGTGTCCATTTAGATCACCTCCTACGAAAATCATTTCATTTGGCGGAATCATTTTACTATGTCAACTACTATTATACTTAAATTCCTTCGTAGCCATCATGAATGAGAGAAATTTTTAACTGGGCTACTAGATTAGAACTGAATTGAATTATCTCAATCTAGAGTCCCGTTAGTGTTCTCCATCTATGAAACATAACCAAATATCTTCTTTATGTGATCTCCTAGAAAGTAAACCCCAAAGCCAGTTTCTCCTTTATCTATGAACAACTTCAAGTTGAGTTGGGAATCTCTGCATGGGTTCCTAGATATCATCGGCTTCTAACATGCTTCCCAAGTTATTGTCGCTGAAAATCTTGATGAAATTTTCAATCACATGAAATGTGACAATTGGAATTTGTTAAAAACCTATTGCTGTTTGCCCTAGTGCTATTCCAGGTCTAGTCCATTCGTTGGGCTCATTGTTGTCAAGTTTGAATCTTGAATTTCGGCTTGGCCTAAACAATCCAATTCTGAAATAGTATCTTATTTGGGTCATGATCTAGTGAACGACGGTCTGATCCTATGTTTTCTCACCTTTCCTAAAAAAGATATTATCTGCACAATTATGACTTAATAAAATAAACTTTCATTTACATTGACATTTGAAAATTTACATTTGATAAAAAATAGATATCTTTTTTCATACCATAGCATCTAAAAACTTTTGAACTTTATGAGAAGCCTCAGCATGGGTTCCTAGACATCATTAGCTTCTTACATGCTTCCCAAGTTATTGTTGCTGAAAATTTGGAAGAAATCTATATTCACACTGAAATGCAACAACTGGAATTTGATAAAACCTGTTGCTCTTTGCTCTTGTGGTATTCCAGATGTAGTCCATGCACTGTGCCGTTGCTATCAAGTTTGGATCTTGAAATTCAGCTTTACCTAAAGAATTCCAATTCTGAAATATTATATTTGATCCTATGAAAAAATATTCATGCACACGATTATGACTTAATAAAAATAAACTTTCATTGTTTTTTCTTATTTACAGAATTGACATTCAAGATTGTGAAAAGTGAATAAACTAGGTATGATCTTTTGTAGGTTTTAGAGATTAGGATTTCTTAATGACTCAAGGACTATGGATTTGGAGTGGAAAGGTGTCATCCATTTTATCAAATGACTACATTCGGGCCATGTCCCAAGGATTCTTCAAGTCCACAAAAAATAGTAACAAAATCAATAATAAATTTTATTGAATAATTAGCAATTTATTGTGTTTGCTTACAAATGCTAAATTCAAAGAATTTTTTGGTGTATAAAGACAAAGAAAGTGGAAAAGGTGTTGGAGTTACCTAACCAAAACCCTAAATAGGAAAGAGTGTCGCATTTGCTAGGGTGTGATGTAGGCTTAAGAGATAAAAGGAGATATTGTGGGGCATTTTCCAAGACTCTTGAATCTTGGATGTGATTAGATCTAGTCGTGTTTGTCTTGTAGGCAATACTGCAATAGACAGCTCTATGATGGAAGATAACATACAGGTGATATTTTCTAAGCTTCTTGCCCTTGGAGAGAGGTTGCTCATTGGGTATCTTTGTCCAAATCAGGGATTGAAGTGCCAGACAGTGTTGGTCAACATGAGCATAATTTTTTTTCTGCTTGTTGATCAACGTGTAAGACAACTTCGGAACTAGAGCGCTAGCATGATGTGCGGTGCAAATAGCATCAACAATGGAGTGGCAGTGTGACACAGTGGAAATAGAGAGGGAGGGCTTGAGGGAGAGAAGAGAGACCAAAGGAGAGAAGAGAGGAGAGGAGAGTAGAAAAGATAATAGAATCATCTCGGAGATGAGTACCTTTTAGGGAGAGAGAAATGGCTAGCAGTGGGCCGACAATAACGAGTCTTGCATGCAGAAGGAAAGAGGAATCAAGGGACAAGAGGTGTGGAGAGAGGAGACGAAATTAAACTATTCTTAAGCTTTTAAAAATATCAATACCTACCCTATATATATACTTTTAGTGCAGTTTTAAATTGGCCAAAGTAAATCTAAATTGATCTTAGTTTAAACTTGATTCTAATCATCGCATCTATTCATTGGACTTCATCTAACCATAAATTGACTTTCACTTGATTTAAAATTTAAAATATTGGTTGTATCAGCTTAATTAGGGGATCTCCAATGGTAGGGACCATTGGAGAGCTTTTTTATGGTCCCTACAATGCTACATCAATGCCACATTAAAAGTAAAAAATCTCGCTTATCTCTTCACTATAAAAAAAAACTTAACTTCTTTATGGGTCTCACTTTTTATTTATATTTTATATTATATATGGATAATGTGATAATTAGTTTATAATGACTATTTTGTAATAGTTATTTTATAATGACTATTTTTTAACAATTAATATATTAAATCCATATAATTGCTAGCATCGAATGACATTAATAATTTAAAAGTGGATTATAAAAATGTTGTAGTAAATCAAATAAAAGACAAAATTATAACAATATATAAAGATCAACATAAACACATCTACATCAAGTCATGTCTATATTTAATTTTTTCAACTATTTTCTCATGTATATGAAGCTGTTCCGGTGTCATCTTACTAATATTCTTTATAAGAATTTCATAATTCTTGTGAAAGATCTTGGCTTCTCGCAAAGTCATTTTTTACATTTGATATTCTTTAATTTCTTACCAACCTGTGTTGATGCTTTGTTCGATTTTGTCACTTTCTCTGACTTTGAATTTTCCCTTTCTCTTTGCCGCCTTTTGACCTATTGGACGAATGTGGACTTCACAATCGTTCACATCAACACTCATATCCGGATTTGAGTTGGAAGTATACCCCGCTGCTTCGAATGTTTTTGTCTTTTTGCTAGAGTGATGACTAATCGATTATAGAGCATATTTCTTATATTCTATGAGAACTCTCACACATGGGTATACTTAAAGTTCTTGTTCTTATTATTGGCTTTGCACATAGTCAGTACGTTCTCCAACACATTCTCGTCACTCCAATCACTTTGACGATGAGTATAAAAATTATTGTAATTTGCAAACAATTCATTAACCATTAGCACGAATTTATAGTAATGTGATTTTAGCCACTTCTAAATTCTCAACACAATTCTAGATGTTTGTTGTAGTAATCAACGATACGTTTCCAGAAAGCTTGATCCTCTTGGTCATTACCAATGAGTGCGTCAATGTTGATAGTGGCCCATGACTTCGCAAGGATCACGTATTGGGAGACCAAATTGTTCGTTTCGAGTCATCTATCTTCGGTTCCTATTCACACTCTATGTGATTAGTGTGGTGACTATTGAGTTTTCGGAACAAACAATGGCGTTACAAGTTCTTTGTTGCTGACAGCTGCATCGACACTAGCCCTCCTTGATTCGTTCGGAGGGTTAATCAATGATTGAGGAGAAAATATGTACAACAAAGTTGGCATCCCAAATTGATTGTCCATGGTGGACCAATCTTGGGGTGAATACATACAAAAAAGAAACTAGGGCGGCGTTACTTGGATTCGTTGAAATTTTTTTAAAATCTATGAAAATTTAGAAAATTTGGAGGATATTGTGGGAACATGAAATATTTTGGAAATTTGTAGGGTATTAAGTGTGAGAGGAAAATTAAGAATATTGGACATTTGAATGAAAGTGAGTATTTTGGAAAGATGTGTTTTCTTCCACTTTTGGAGAATTCAAAAGATTTGTAAAAGAACCACTTAAATTTTGATCCATCTCAAGGAATAAGAAAGAAGAAATAGGAAGTGGTAGGATCTCAACGAATAAGAAAGAAAAAGTAGAAAGTGGTAGGATGACTGAAAAAAAATAAAACATTGCAGATGTATTTATAGGTGATTTTTTTTAAAACAAAAAAAAAACATTGAACAATTGCTAATTTTTGTTCGAGCTTCATTTTTTTATTTTATTTTTAATTATTTTATTTTTTTAAAAAAAGTTTAGGGAGCCACTCCCAACTTCTGGACAAAGGAGCTCCCTCCCACTATGGGTGGGAGCTCTTTTTATTTTTACATGTAATTTACAAGGAGCTTCCATTGTGGATGCTCTTAATGATTTTAAAAATTTTACAAATAATTTAAAATAAAAAATTTTAAACAATAAAATTTGGTATATAAGATTGGTAAAGATTTTTTCTCTTCTAACTTTTGTAATATAGATCGAAAGAGATCGTGCAACTGAGGGGAAAAGTAAGCTTTAATGAGATTATGTCGAGCTTCTTCTCATTATTTTGTGTTAAAGTATACAATTTGTTGTGATGCTTTAATCAAATGTTTTTATTTGACTACGTAAAAAATAATTCATTCATTCATTCATTTATTATTATTTTTGATTCGTTTCATTAAAATAACACATGATTATCACAATATTTTTCTTTTATTTGTTTTATTTTATTTTGTTAAAATAACACATGATTATCACAATAGGTTTTTAATGTTCAATTTTTTTAAAAAAAGAAACTTTATCTCGTTCAATTTGAATGAAAATAATTTTAAATTCAAATTTGATTTTATCAAAAAAATCTTAAATTTAAAATTTTCAAAAATTCTTTATTTTCAAAAATTAAAAATCAAAATTTAATTTAAATCTAAAATATAATATTTTAAATCCTAAAATTTTAGATCTTTTAATTTTTGTCCACTTTAATAATTGTAGTGGTGGAAGAAAAAAAGATAGTCTGGTGCATGAAGCTTCCGCCAATGTGAGGTTCTGAGAAAGAGTGTATTGTATGCAGTTTTACCTTGTATTGTAAGAGATTGTTTTTGCAATTTGAACCCATAACTACTAGGTTACATAACGATTTGGACATCAAATTCTTTTGAATTTTTGAAAAATATAGCACATTATTCAGAATCAACTTCTTTCTAGAGGTCATTTTTAACATCACTTTTCCTTGTCTTTTAATGTCCGAGGTTGTTGAGTTGCCATGAATAACTTTTCTCCATCTTTGACTTAATCAAAGTTATGGAGTAATTCGAAAGGGAGTTTTGACATAATGATAAAGTTGTTGTTCAACCTAGAGGTCGTGGGTTCAAGTCAAGGAAATTGTCTCTTGCTATGTAGGGTAAAGTTATATATAATAGATTCTTTTTAGGACTCCGCATTGACGGGAGCTTCGTGCACCGAGCTGCCCCAATACACATGCTTAGTGGCATAGATATCGATTCACCACTGTCTTGGGTTGAACCCCACTAGCTTCACTTGAGATTATGACACAAAGGTTTATGTTTGGCTCCTCGTTTAAGTTGACCTCCCTCTTCTTTGACTTCTTGCATTTTGAGGAGTTATGACCGACTAAGTCACAGTTAAAGCACTTCCTAGAGAATTTCTTCTTGTTTACGCCGCCTTTGTTTCCCACTATAGAAGATTTATGGTTTTTCCTTTTCAAGTTTTGATCATGCTCGATTACATTGGTTTTTTAAGTTGAAGCACTCATCCTTTTGTTGGAGCTCCTATTGTTTTCCTCGATGTGGAGTGTGATGATGAGTTCTTCAACGTTTATCTCCTTCCGCTTGTACTTTAGTCTTGAAGTCCTTCTAGGCAGGTGATAAGTTTTCAACGATAGTGATCACCTCGAAGGTTTCAATCAGTATTATACCCTCTGAGTGAATATCATGCAAGATCACTTGAAGCTCCTAGACTTAGCTGATTATAATTTTAGAATTAACCATCTTGTAGTCCAAGGATCTATCCATAATAAATCTTTTGGCCCCCACAGTTCCTTAGTGGTTTTCTTCGTGCTATATATAATGTACGGCGAATTGGTAACATAGTTGAGGATGTTGTTCTAGCATAGGAACTCTGAATGGTTTGATGCTTCCATCACACTGATGGTTTGGATATTAGTAGCAACGTCAGCTAGCTTAGGAGGTTCCTCCATTAAGAATCGAGTCAGGTTTAGCATGGTTAAGTGCATCTTCTACTGTCACCGCTTGAAGTTCAACCAAGTGAGTCACCCGAGTGCTCATCCGAGTACTCGGATTCCTGAGTAAGCAGAGTTTCCCAAGCTGAGTCGAGTATTGATTAAGTTGTGCCGAGAGACCCGAGTAAGTCGAGAGGCTTAAGCGTGTCGATTTCCCAAGTGACTCAAATAGGCCAAGGGTCTTACCACCAAATATTAGGAGGTTTGAGCGTCGTACCAGTCAACTACAAAGTGTCTCATTAGTCGATTGTCAAGCTCGACTGCTAGGTGATCCTGAGAGGTCAGACGCTGAGTGGTCAAAAACCAAGGTTGAATGGTCGGGTGTTGATTATCGTATCAGTCGACTGCCAAGTGCTTAGCTAGTTGACTCTTGACAGGATTACAAAACTAGTGGTCAAAAACCAAGGTTGAATGGTCGGGTATTGATTATCGTATTAGTCGACTGCCAAGTGCTTAGCTAGTTGACTCTTGACAGGATTACAAAACTCAAGTGGGTCAAGAGATTGACTCCTGAGCCCAAATGGGAATTTTACACTATGGAGACCTGTGTTAGACACAATTTTCTTAAAATGAATTCGTCTACTCCAATAGTGCTTCGAGGTTATATTGGATGTCTGCTTTCCATGATACAACGACAAAACCACGCACACAACTAAGCACTAATTCTGTGGCGAATCAGTACTTGAATGCTATAACAAAATGTAATGGTAGGAGATCTGCCAAGCGGATTGCTCCACAGAGAGACTATAGGGACGAAGGTGGATGGAGATTTTGCTTATGCCTCTTTTGGAGATTTTGTTTGTATTTGGTTGAAGCGCTTCCCATAGAGTTTCTTCTTGCTCACGTCTCCTCTAGGTTCCACATTGGGAGATTTATGGTGCTTCCGTTTCGAGTTATAACTGTGCTTGATCATATTAGCTTTAATTGGTGCTTGAGAGAACATCTTTTGTCTGAGCTCCCGTTGTCTTCCTCGATGCGGAGTTTAATAATGAGTTCCTTGACGTTTATCTTCTTCCACTTGTGCTTTAGGTAATTTTTGAAGTCCTAGTTGGGTGATAACATTTTAATAATGGCGTCCACCTAGAAGGTTTCATTTAACACCATGTCATTTGAGTAAATATTGTGCAGAATCACATGAAGCTTCTAAACTTGACTTATCACAGTTTTGGAGTTAATCATTTCGTAGTTCAGGAATTGGCCAACAATGAACTTCGTAGCCTCCGTATCCTCCGTCTTGTATTTCTGATTCAAGGACTCCCATAGTTCCTTGGTCGTTTGCTTTGTGTTATACACAATGTACAACGAGTCAGCAAGGTAGTTGAGAATGTAGTTTCAGTATAAGAACTCTGAATAGTTCTATGCTTCCACTATAGTAATAGTTTAGACATCAAAAGCATCTTTAGATGACTTGGAAGGTTCCTCCATCAAGAGTCGAGCTATGTTTGGTATGGTCAAATAGAGGAACATCTTCTGCTGTTATCACTTGTAGTTCAACCCAGTGAACTTCTTTGGCTTCTTCGTATGATTGACTAGAATAGTCATCCTAGGGGTAGAGGGGGCTTTCATGTGTTAAACTGTGGCCATCATAACAGACCGAATTTGTTTAAGATTGTTAGACAATCTTACTATTTAAGATTGTTATTGGAGTTACAAGGTAGTTTGTATTAAAAATTTGTTGAAATCAAATCAAACTTATTGTTAAGATGGTTCAACGCGTTGTAGGACGTCATTGTTGTGAGTCTGAGTGCTACTGGGCTGGTTGAATGCGGAGTTCTCAACTGCTTGGTAGAGTTTCCCAAAAGATCTGAGTCAAAGTGGGATGAGTGTTGAGTTCCAATCTGCCTGTGTGCCAAGTAGGACGAGTGCCGAGTCGCTTGAGTACTCGAATGCTCGAGTGGTCCTAGTGAGTTGCATGCCTGAGTGGTTCGAGTGGCTAGTGCAACTATCGAGGCTGAATGTTGAGTGATGCAATGATTGAGTGAGCTAATTGTCTAAGTAGGTTGAGTGCCGAGAGAGTCAAGTGTCAAGAGGATCGAGTGAGTTGAGTGTCTGAGCTAGTTGAGTGTTGATTGTCGAGTGCTTGAGTTGGCTCGCTTTTTAAGTGACTTGATTTTCTCGAGTGTAGTGCCGAGGCCGAGTGTTGAATTAATCGACTGTTGAGTGTTGTAACAATTGACTGCCACGCCTGATCGTTGATTGCTTCTAAGAGTTCGAGCGTTGAGTGGTATGTAGTCGATTGCAATATCAGTCAACTGATAAATATTGAGTTAGTTGATTGTTGACCTGACAATAGAGTCTGAGTGGGTCAAGAGACTGATTTCCAAGCTTGAATGAGAATTTTGCACTGCTGAGGCCTGTGTTAGACATAGTTTCTTTAAAATAGATTCGTCCTCTTCGACAGGGCTTCGAAGTTATGATGGATGTCACAGGAGCTTCGAGGTTACGATAGACATCTATTCCTAGGATACAATGAAAAAACTTCGGTCACAACCAAACATAGGTTGTTAACGGCGAGCTGGACTTGGACTCAAACACTACCACATGAAAGAGTTGAGATTGAGATTATGAGGGACGAAGGTGGATGGAGATTCTGCTCGCTTCTCTCGATATTGTCTGCTGAAGGTAGGAGCTCCTTTAGGCTCTGAATCATGACAAAATTAACCTGCCAATTAATGGTCAAATAAAGGCTATTTATTGCCTCCAGCTTGGCTTGAAATGCTAACAGTCAGCCATCAATGGTTGGTCATTTTAGTTTGATCAGTTACGAATTGACCATTAACTTCTGACCGTTTTTGGTTAGTCATCAATATGTCTGTTACACACTTGAGTAGGCAGGAAAAAAAAAATCAGGTGGCAATACTTAGGTTGTTTTCTTCAGGCAAACTTTGTCCTGATTTGACATTTAACCTGCATAGGTCGTGCTTGCATATGAGTTACTTGAGTTTAGTGTAATTTGGACCTAAGAAATTGCACTCCCACTATGGGCACACCGTGAAAGAGAGCCTCTCACCTATACATGTTCACAATATCCATAGCTGTGAGACAATATAAATCAGCCTTTTTGCCACTCCACACCTAATGTGGGATTAAATTTCCACACATATTGGAGTCTAATTCTATTTATTTTTCATTCACATTTTCTGACAATTCATCCATACAAATAAAACATAAATTGCAAATGCACACAAACACTATCACAATAAGAAGGTTACTAAGCAAAGGAGTTCAAAAACAAAAAGACAAACCACAAATGTGTTTTCACAAATTACGAAACATAAATAAAATGTCCACAATAAAGTCCAACAAGATATAAGCATAGAATTTTATGAGATTGCAAGGTAAAACAGAAGGAACTGTGAGTAACATCCCAAATATCTGAAAAGCAGTGATGAATCAACATGATGAACTGCAGTGGTGATGATGTTGCAGTGAGACGTGGGTGCGGGAGCAAGAGGAACATGCACGAGAGAGAGGAGATGGGATCAATAGAAGTGAAGGCTGCAACAAACAAATGATGGAAAACTAGGGTTTAAGTTATTCACTTATTTAACTCTAGGGAGTATACTGGACACTAATCAGTGGAGACAAAGATTAAGACAAAAAGAGAGTTGATCCAAATATAGTTTGGAAGGCGAGGGATAGCCAGATAGAAGAAACAAATAACTGCACGACAACAATCTACACAAACAAGAAAAAACAAACAACCAATTTATAGGCACCAATGGTTAACTGACAACAAAGAATTAAAAGGTCCTCCAGTTGGTAGGTCCTCCAGTTGTTCATCTGGCTTGGTACCGCTAATACCTTATTGGTAGGTCCTCCAGTTGGCTCTTCGCTAGTGCACTCAGAATAGAGCTTTAAGCAAGATGGATATGGAATCTATCTATATCATGCCTACCCAACTCTTTTGGTTCCTTAGAAAGCAAGCTTCAAACAGCACCACCATTGGCTGAAGCTTATATCCTTTGGGATTACCCTTACGAGCCTACCTTCCATGGATATGAAATCTAAATAACACTTTGAAAAGTGTAGCCATCTGCTTGGACCAGACCAGTCCAACTCCAGTTGATGCAGAATTCAGCCAAATCAAACCTGAATTTGAGCCCAAAGCTCCCCCAATCAGAAATTTCCTGTTCAGGAAGAATTCAACCAAATCGAACCTGAATTTGAGCCCAAAGCGCACCCACCCCCCCCTCAAACGACAAACTTAAACCCATATATAAACCCTAATTTCCATATCAGTATCAGAACTAATTGGTTCAACATTAATAATTTCCAATTACTCCAACTCCATAATCCTTTAATTAGGCCCAATAAAATCCGACACAGAGAATTCTTATCCACCCATTGCTGCTGTAGTCACATACCTATGCAGTAATTTTCAGTTGTCATCACTCATGTCCTTGGACTTTGGATCACCAACTATCAATTTGTGAAATAGATTAAGTCTTCAATCACTCTTTTCTAGATGTTGCTTCCATTCAGAGTTATCATTTATAGAAAACCAAGCCTGATTACCATTTGTCGAAAACTTATATAATATCTCTATGAGTATTTTGATGAAACTTGTGACACTGGCAGTTTAGCATTAGTGCTGCAAAACTATAAATAAATGCACACATAGGCAACACAAAGGTTTATATGGAAAACCCCTTGAAGGATCATAGGTTTTTGCCATGGTAAAAAGAAATCACTAATAAACAGGAGAGGATGCATTAGTTTTTGACCATGAACAAGAGATAAAACCTAGACTAGGCTAGGTGTGAATCAAGTATAAGTATTTTAATCTAGAGCCCACCATCGTCCTTAATCTTGGGAGTGAAACCATATCTCCTCTGATATTTCCTACAAAGTAAACCTCAAAGCCAATTTCTCCTTTATCACCAGTAACTTCAAGGATCTTTGGGAACCCCGGCATGGATTCCTAGTTTGTTGACTCCTTGCACATTTCCTAAAGTTGTAGTTGGTTATTAACCAGGAAAAAAATCCTCTTCATGCTGGGTTGCTCACTAACCCTTCTGGACAGAGGTCACACGCTGGTCGCTGCCGCATTCACATGCAGGACTAGATAAAATGGGCAAACGGCCTTACCTCCATCTCCTGTTTGATCTGTGCATTGTCTACCTTAAAATGCTTTATTTATAAGCTTGTTTTTGGCTAAATCCCATTGTCATTCCTCACTGTGACTGGGGCAGAGAAAAACTTCTGGTTACTGGAAACTCAGTTTTACCTGGTTTGTGTTGGAAAATACAAAGCAAATTTGAAATGCAGAAAAGAAAAGAAGTGGAAAATGATATCTGTCATAGCGATACACACGAATGTTGGGAAAAAGGGCATGAGAATCTGAATAGCTGTAGTAAGGCTGGTGCTTGTTAACAGCTGCATCACAAAATTTAATTAAAACTTATTCTTCTTTTGTGGAACAGGTAATCTATCGCATTAAACTTCCAGGTCCTGCCATCTTGGGTGAAGGGAAACCAGAAAATCAGAATCATGCCATTATCTTTACACGAGGTGAAGGTTTACAGACTATCGACATGGACCAGGTAGAGGGTTTTTCACTGTTTCTTTCATTTCTGTTTGGTTGCCATAGCCATCTTAGGTTATCATTATAGGAACACTACATGGAAGAGGCACTGAAAATGCGAAACCTGCTGCAAGAATTTTTGGAAAAACATGATGGTATGAGGTATCCATCAATACTTGGAGTCAGAGAGCATATTTTTACAGGAAGGTAGGTTTATAATTTTCACTCTGGATTATTCTTTTTTTCTTCTTTTTCATAGTAGGCAAATACTCATTGTTTGTATCCGAGGCAGTGTTTCCTCTCTTGCATGGTTTATGTCAAATCAGGAGACCAGCTTTGTAACTATTGGACAACGTTTACTTGCCAATCCTTTGAGGTGAGATATCTCTCAAACGCACATAATTAAACCAGGTGCAGCATAATTTGTGTCGAAGAAAGGCAAAGATTCACATATAGGTCCTCAACTTCTTTTGATATATGTGAATTTTAATGTTTAAATGCTGTAAATTTGTTCTCATAATGCCATCTTTGTTGTCAATTTGTATTGCATGTATTATTTTGCCATGTCATTTATTAGCTAATTTCAAATGATGCAGAATAATGAAAAAGAAAAATATTGTTATGGCTGAAGGATATTTAGGTGATGTAGAATTGGTTAATGTATTTATAAAATGAATTTATATAACAGAAACAGTTGTGAACTTGTCTTTTTCATTGACTTTGTCCTTTTATTCTATGTTATTATATCATTTTTGTTGATGTTATGTGGTTGTCTCGTATTTTTGTTTCTAATTATATTGTATTGAGGTGTTAGTTCAGCTCGTATTTTTTATTTCTAATTATATTATATTGAGGTGTTAGTTCATAGCTGAAATTGCTAATTCTAATACAATCTCAGAGTTTTGCTGATTTGATAACATTTATACTCATGCTGAAACTCTTGTCTGTGACATGTCCAGCACTATTTGTCCTTGATCATGTCTTCTTTTCCCGTTGTCAACTTCCTCCCGTTTCCTAATTGATGTGTTTGGCATGTCTTTGCCTGAAGGATATTTATATATCTCAAATACCACTGAGATGAAGAAATTCTTTTCTTGAAAATTTGATTGCTCTAATGATATTGATGTAGATTATTTATATGCTTGTTGTATAAGCATCTATAAATTCATAGAGGGTTGTGATGCTTAAACCTTTTTTTCTCATTGGTTTGTTTGTAAGCCCTCAATTTTAGTTATATATAAATTCATTGAGGGTTGCAGTGTTTGAACCTTTCTCACTTGTTTGTTTGTAAGCCTCCTGTTTATTTACAGATTCGTTTGCCTAGTTAGTGTGACTGAATTTCTTGTTAAGTTTAATTTCACTTATATATTCACTTACATCATGATTTCCAGTATCTCTTTTGCTGTGGACTATGGATACGATATCATTAGAAGCTTAATGAATTTAGATACCAGCCACAATTAAAAAAATATCATTATGTCTGCATCTTTTGTTGACTTCTCCTTACCACATACACATCCATTTTGTATCTCTAAAGTTGTATTTCTTCATGCATAGGGTCCGATTTTATTACGGTCATACAGATGTCTTCGATAGAATTTTTCACCTTACACGTGGTGGTGTAAGCAAGGCTTCTAAAATCATCAATTTGAGTGAAGACATATTTGCAGGCATGCAACTTAAATAAATCAGATCCCGTATCTTGTAGATCACATACCTAATGTTAGACTTTCTGTTGTCAGGTTTTAATTCCACTCTCCGTGAAGGTAATGTCACTCATCATGAATATATGCAAGTTGGCAAGGGTCGAGATGTGGGTCTTAACCAGATCGCACTCTTTGAGGCTAAGATAGCAAATGGAAATGGGGAGCAGACATTGAGTCGTGACATATATAGGCTTGGTCATGGTTTTGATTTCTTCAGAATGTTGTCATGTTACTTTACCACTGTGGGTTTCTATGTTAGTACAATGGTATGGCTTGCATACTTTTTCTTTATGTTGCATAATCTTTCATTGTTTCTGAAATTTTACTCTGATGCTAACTGCAGGTAGCAGTATTAACTGTATATGTTTTTCTCTATGGACGATTGTATCTTGTTCTCAGTGGTCTTGATGAAGCACTATCAACTAGTAGAAGGTTTGCGCATAACCAATCTCTTCAAGTTGCTTTAGCATCCCAATCATTTGTGCAACTTGGATTCCTCATGGTACTGCCTATGGTGATGGAAATTGGCCTGGAAAAAGGATTCCGTGCAGCACTGAGTGAATTTATACTTATGCAATTACAATTGGCCTCTGTTTTTTTCACCTTTTCCTTGGGGACCAAGACACACTACTATGGGAGGACGGTGCTGCATGGAGGTGCTGAATACAGAACTGCAGGTCGTGGATTTGTTGTCTTCCATGCAAAGTTTGCTGATAACTATAGGTTGTATTCACGTAGTCATTTTGTCAAGGGTCTGGAATTGCTGATTTTGCTTGTTGTATACGAGATCTTTGGGCATTCTTATAGAGATCCAGTGGCATACATTTTTATCACTATTTCATTGTGGTTTATGGTTGGCACTTGGCTTTTCGCACCTTTCCTATTTAATCCTTCTGGATTCGAGTGGCAAAAGATTGTTGATGACTGGCATGATTGGAACAAGTGGATAGGTAACCATGGTGGAATAGGTGTACCACCAGAGAAAAGTTGGGAATCATGGTGGGCAAAGGAGCAAGAACATCTTAGGTACACAGGGAAGCGTGGGATCATTTTAGAAATAGTGCTCGCCTTACGTTTTTTCATCTACCAATATGGGCTTGTATATCACTTGAATCTAACAAAGCATACCAAAAGTGTGCTGGTAATTATTTTCACAACTTGCAATTTTTCTGATTTTTCTCAGGCTTCCATATTATTTGAGCATATGAAAGACATGGGGAGTAATTATTTACTGAATTTTGTATGTTTTCAGGTCTATGGTGTTTCATGGCTCGTGATATTGGGAGTATTGCTCGTCGTGAAGGTATTTGTGCTTTTTAACAATTCAAAACTGAATTGTTTTAGTTTCTGAGGATCTAGCTTGGGGCTCATCTAAATTTATATACCATCCCAACATGTTTATGAGAAATGCCTTTTTATTGAGGAAAACTGATTGTTGAATAGGAGTATTTTGATTGGATTTGAGCTAAATTGTCTTCTAAGTTTGTAGCTTATGATGTTTCCTTTTAGGGTTTTGAATAGATATTTGTTAGGAATTCCCAATTGTCCTTGTGAATTTGATAGTCTAATGTCTTCTCTCTGTTGCATTTACTTTTTTCATCCGTTGTCAGTTCAAGTGATAGTTTTTCATTTTCTCCCCTAGACTGTCTCCATGGGAAGACGTTTATTCGGTGCAAAATTTCAGCTGGTTTTCCGATTGATAAAAGGACTCATTTTTGTAACATCTATCTCAGTCCTAATCCTATTAGTAGCAGTTCCACACATGACAGCGCAAGACATAATTGTTTGCGTCCTTGCTTTCATGCCTACTGGATGGGGTTTGCTGCTGGTTAGTAAATCTAATTTTTCTTCATTCCATTTACAAATTGCATTCTCTACATGTGACCTTGTCTTTTTTCTTTGTTAGATTGCACAAGCTTGTAAATCAGTTTTTCCAGCAAGTCTCTGGGGATCTGTTAGGGCCCTTGCACGGGGCTATGAAATTATTATGGGCCTGCTTCTGTTTATGCCGATTGCTTTCTTAGCTTGGTTCCCTTTTGTTTCTGAGTTTCAGACAAGGATGCTATTCAATCAAGCATTTAGTAGAGGCTTACAGATTTCCCGTGTACTTGGTGGTCACAAAAAAGACCGATCTTCGAAGAATAAGGAGTAGCTAGCTAGTAGACTATCAAATTATGTGAAGACCTGTTGAATTCCTATGATATTGTCATTTTATCATGGATTTGACTGTATAATTTTCTGTATTTTGATCATACGCCAGATGTATAGCTAGTTTGCTTTATGTTGAATCATGGCATAAATATGCACCAGAACTTTTAGGTAAATATACACTGATCAATTCTGGGTATGCTTGAGGCCTGGTGTTGATCATTGAAGTTGTTGGCCTTGCCCCTTCTCAGAATTTGACATGTCAGTGAAAAATTAATTACTTCCAAGAATGAAAGCGTCTGCTGCTCTAATTTTAAGCATTTCCTGTGTGGATCATAAGCAATTAAAGGTCACATTTTATTTGTTTCATTAAGAAGAGAAGTCTTTTTCTTTCAATTTTGATTTTTTATTTGACTTTTTGATAGATCTTTGTATTTTCTTTTGTCAATTTATGTATGATGTAGGTAGCTGGTAAACACTTTCACGAAGAACTCTTTGGAAGCAATTGGGCATGATCAGATCAGCTAAAGGTATGTCCTATTACATTATATTCATGTTATTATATTTTATTTTACCAAAGTTAAATAAGTCAGTTGCATTAAATAAATTTTTTAATCTTTTACATTTTCCCGTATAATCAAATTAATTTCTGTTTACAAATATTTTAAATTTCTTTAGTACATCGGTATCCTTTATTTTATCTTAAACTTATTTTCTCATCTATTGTCGATCTAATCTAATATGCACATGGCCATGCTATCCAGAGGAGTTACATATAGTTTGTTGATCCTCAACGACATAAATTGTCATAATGTAGTGACCAACGTGTAGTGAAAAATCAACTCCCAACTTTGTATCATTTTGAACGGACATTTTGTGCAACTTTTCTAGAATAGTGTGGCCATTTTATATAGCCGCCTCCACAATACGCTGGGGAGAGCTCTTTGGTGGACAAAGTAGAGGACATGTTTCCTAACATGTATCCACAAAAAGTACCATATTAATTAGGTTTGTTCCAATATATATATGGTTTGATCTAACCAAGATGACAATTAGGACCCTGCATTGTCATTAAAAAAGTTGGTAAGAGAGCACACATCGTAACATATCATTCTGGCATCCATGATGCCACATCAACATAAGGAATCATATGCCTACACTATTCTAGAAAAGTTGCACAAATTGTCTGAGAAGAACATCCGTTCAAAATGAAACAAAGTTAAGAGTTGATTTTTCAGGAGTCATGGCTAATGGCGCCATGTCATCCCAGTTGTATGCATTGTTCATCATGAATTATAACACGGTGAAGACAGGCAAAGCTCTTGGAGAGTTGCTCTGGATGCTAAGGGAGACCGAATTTGAGAATCAATGGAAGTCAAAGTGTGCAGTGCTATTGGTGGATGGTGATGGCAAGGGGAAGGGAAAGAGGAAGCCAAAGAACAAGGACAATAAATCCTCCAAACCTTCTGGTA
Source organism: Alpinia galanga (assembly GCA_037177395.1). Classification (NCBI taxonomy): domain Eukaryota; kingdom Viridiplantae; phylum Streptophyta; class Magnoliopsida; order Zingiberales; family Zingiberaceae; genus Alpinia; species Alpinia galanga. Next base: position 5,482,145 of record JBAMHZ010000031.1, read on the forward strand.
GAATCAATAAGAAGTAGACAAGGTCAAAGACAAAGGGCCAAGTAAGATTATCAATATGCTTCCATTACAAGCGAAGTCACTAGAAACATAATTGCAAGGAGTTTCTTGTGGAGGCGATGAAGAAATAAGTTTTGAAAGCTTCTACTTTAAATATTCATGTGATTGAAGTAAATTTTTCTACATATAATCATTGTCATGGGTGTTAAATATTGGATGTAGCGCTCACATTTGTGCTTTTTTATGCAGGAGCTTGAGGTAATACAAAACTTGCTTTTGTAGAGGTTAGCTTACGTGTGAGAAATGGCACTAGAGTTATTGCATTAGCCATGGAAACATTCTATTTGTTTTTGCCCTTTGGCTTGTATTAGAACCAATTGATCGGTATGGACAAGTTTTTAGGACTTGATACATGCATATGGAAGTTGTCGAATGTCATCGTGTGACTAAAACTTGCGTAGTCACAGTTTTTAGATCACTTGTAAGACGAGGGGATTTTTTTCTCTGTGGACTTCTCTGAGAACACCGTAGCATAATGATTCACTACATGATTAATGAAAGTGATCTACCCTCAACAGGTGCTAGTTGGTACCCTAAAGTATTGTCAAAGCTATTGTAAACAAAATTAATTCAATAATTGTCACTTTTAATGAAACTGAATTTGCTCAAATCACAAAATGGAACCTTTCTTATCTTGAAGAACGCAAAACATTGTGCCACTGGAAACAAAAGGTAAGTAACAATAATAAAAAAAATATAATGCAATAATAGGTTAAGAAAGCATTATATTAGTATAGGGTTCAATAGGGGTCCATGGAGGGTGTTCTCAGGAGTAGTTGATGGTCCTTGTTGTATTTTTTGGGTATGTGATCGCATAAGGCTTTGGGACTGATCCGGATGACTCTATTGTGTTGGTTATGTTTTTAGGTATAGTTATGTCACATTGAGTGTTTTTGGTTAAATACAAACTCCTTGGTTCTTTTGGGGCTTCTTCTATGTTATTTTTTTTTTTTTGCAATAATATTTCCATCGTCATCTTTGTATAATGAGACATGTGACTCTAATTTTCCTAATTGTTTGTCTGTTTTTTTTTTTTACGTTACTCAGAAAGTTTTTTCTCTCTCCAAGTAGATTTTCATTTTTTTTTTATTTCACAAGTGCAACACTAAATTAAACCACTTAGTAGGATCATTATATCTATTACACATTTTAGATGGTTAGTCATTTTTGAGTATTTTTTAAATTTATTTTGAT
>JBAMHZ010000031.1:5485076-5496080 GCA_037177395.1 Alpinia galanga
CTGCGGCCGCAGGCCGCGCGCCGCCGATCTCAACAGGAACTTCTGGATCTTTCCCGTGGAGGTCTTCGGCAGCTCCTCCATGAACACCACCCGCTTCGGGGCCATGAACCGCGGCATGCAGCTGCGGCAGTGAGCGATGATGTCCTCCTCGGTCACTGGGCGGTTGTCGTCGTCGGCGGCGTTTTTTGTTAGTTTTACGAAGGCGCAGGGCGTCTCGCCCCAGTGCGGGTGCGGCATCGCCACCACCGCCGCTTCCGCTACTTTGGGGTGCCAGTACAGCACCGTTTCCACTTCCACGCTGCTGATGTTCTCGCCGCCGGAGATGATGATGTCCTTCGCCCGGTCCTTGATCTCAATGTACCCGTCCGGGTGGACCACGGCCACGTCGCCTGTCCAGAACCACCCATCCCGGAATGCCGCCGCCGTGTCGCCGGGGTTCTTGAAGTAGCCCTTCATAACGCTGCTCCCTCGGAGCACGATCTGGCCCAGAGTAGCCCCGTCGCGCGCCACGCTCGCCATCGTCTCCTCGTCCTTTACGTCCACGTCCGCCAGCGACAGCACGCTGATCCCCTGCCGTGCTTTCAGCGCCGCCTGCTCCTCGGGCGGCATCCGGTCCCACCCCCGCCGCCACTCGCACACCAGCGCCGGCCCTGTCGCCTCCGTCATCCCGAACGCGTGCGTGACCCGGAATCCCAGCTGCTGGACTCTCTCCAAAAGTGCTGCAGGTGGCGGCGCGCCTCCGGTCAGTACCTCCACTGGGACCGGAAGCGGTCGCCGCTCGCCGGGGCCTGCCTCGAGTAGAATGCTGAACACGGTGGGAGCGCAGCACATGTGTGTCACCTGGTGGTCGGCAATGGCGCGGTACATCTCTACGGCGGTGGGTGACCGGATGCATACGTTGGTGCCGCCGCGGGCTGCCATACCCCACGTGAAGGTCCACCCATTGCAGTGGAACATCGGCAGCGACCAAAGATACACAGGCTCGCTCCCCACCTCCCATTGCAGTAGCAAGCTGAGAGTGCTCAGGTACGCTCCCCGGTGGCTATACACCACCCCCTTCGGCGCTGACGTCGTCCCGGAAGTATAATTTAGCGCCACAGCATCCCACTCATCCCTCACCACCACCGGCGGGAACGCCGAGGGATCTCCATGAGCCACCATCCTCTCATACTCCAGCTCCCCAAGCCGCACGCCCGTCGGAGCGTCCAAGTCATCAATAACCGCGACGAGCGGCAGCGGCACGGCTTCGCCGATGAGTCGATCAAGCGCCTCGACGGCGAGGCGGACGTACTGGTAGTCCACGAACAGAAGCTTCGCCTCGGAGTGCTTCAAGATGCTGGCCACGTTCCCGGCGTCCAGCCGGGTGTTGATAGTGTTGAGCACAGCGCCGGCCATGGGCACGCCGAAGTGCATCTCGTAGACCGCCGGCACGTTCGGAGCAAGCACCGACACCACGTCGTTCTTGGACACGCCGAGAGATTGCAGGGAGGCGGACAGGCGGCAGCAGCGACGGTAGGTCTGCCCCCACGTGAACTGGGTGCCGCCATAAATAACCGACCTCCGGCCAGAGTAGACGGCGGCAGCCCTCGACAGGAAGGTGATGGGCGTGAGAGCCACATGGTTTGCCTCGTTTTTCAGCAACTTCTCCATTGACTTCTCGCTTCGAGGACGGAAACAGAGGAAGAAAGAAGAAGACTATAAGAGGCAAGCGAAGCGAACGGCGGCCTTTATAGGGAAGGGAAGGGAAAGGGAGGAAGGCGTGCGGCATGGAGGGGCAGATGAATTTGTTAGAAAGAGAAAAGAAATTGCCATGAATGTGATGACGTTGAAGTTTGAACGTGCATGCAATTTTGACCTCCTCGCCCGGTTTTCCCACTGCAGAGTCTACAGCGGAAATCGCCATTAATGTAATTGCTTCTACGTCGTTGATATGTCAAAGGTTGAATTCTAACGAGAAATGGGGCTTCAATTTCAGGGGTGTTTCATGCTTCCAGTGGCAGTGCAGTTGGCGTCACATCGCCATGGACGGAACGGAACGGCTGAGAGTGGGGAGCCAAGCGAGGCTAGTTTGGGTCTTTGAATTCGACCGGGAGGGTCAAGGGTTTGAATGGCTCGAACCGGACACGGGGGTAAGAATAACGCGGCATGGGCTAGGATAGACTGTGGTAGGATTGGCGCGAAAATCTTTTTCAAATACTATTTTATTAAAATCTTAATAAATTGGATGGTAGATGCTGCCAAAATGTACTGTTTGCAAGAATTAAAGCAGTGAGAGTACAGTTTCGTTCACGGCCAAAATCTTATCACCATTTAATCGGACTGCAATTAAATTTCAATCTAAATTTGCTCAATTATGGCCACCAGCAATGGCGACATTAGCAGCTACGATTCAACGTGATTCTAATTATAATTCGATCAAAATTTAACTATAATTCATCGAAATCACCGATCCCACTAAGGTTTAAAAGCTAAACTATAGTATGGACGGTAGCTCACAGTGAGAAATTTAACAAATTCGATAATCCAAGGGACCGGTGTATCTGTCTGTGGATGCTAAGTTACTTGTGATGATTGAAATTACACGTTTGTATTTAGCATACTCCTAGCAATGGCAGCCACAGTGTCTTTATAGACCACACCACAATTTAGGGGGATTGACAATAACCATTATGGATCACATGCTATATTCTAGTTACTCAAGTCACCAAAGCCCTGTTAAACATCACTTGATGCAAATCAAAACAAATGAAGGTTCAGAAGAAAATTGCAATTGAGACAAACCTCTGAGACCAAACTTTCCCTTATTTTTCTGCCAAGAGAGCAATACATTCATAATAAAAGCGAATGACCCTCGGCATATGTTTATCTATACGAACACACAACAAATACGGCTGTTAAATAAACCCATGTGGGTTAATCTTCATTAGTAGGCCATTTTGTGGACTCAGAAATATGTTACCGAAGGTCGGCTATGGGATATCAAACTTGACGAAACTAAATCACCCAAACTAGCCTTCCATCTGCGGCCTCTTTTCAGTGCGAAGACTGAGAGAAGAAATGGCTTTCCATTGTTTACTTCGAAAGTTTAATGCGTCGTTGTCTTATGACAGGTGTGGCGATTGAGTGAGGCCTCTTTGGAAACAGCAATAAGAAAGGCATCCTCCATCTGCATTCAAGATAGCATGATGCTAATCTTTCTAGCAAAATCGTCGTCGTCATCTAGATCAGCTTCGTCTGAGTGGATTGTGTTTTCATCATCCACTTTATACTCTCCTGATTCAAAATCAAAATCACCATTTTGCCTGTCATAATTTTCCAGTTCTTCCACTTCCTCATTCTCCAAAGTCATACCGTGTTCAGTTTCCATGGCATCAGCGTTAGTTGGGGATTGAACATCATATGTTAGGTCATCTACTGTTGGGATCACTCCTTCCTCTTCAGGGTTACCAATAGCGAAATTGCCTCCATTTCTGGCTTCTAGTTGAGGAACTGATTCATTGATAGCAGGGCCTCCGTCAGCTTGATTGTTTTCATGTCGACCCGTAGACAATTTATTCTCTGCATATGCCGACTCCCTTTTCCTCTTCAGGATGGCACTGAGTGGCAATGGACCCTCAAATGATGGAGGATTTTCTGATTCATGACCCCCCTCTACCTTTTTTGACTTGACATTATTCACCGTAAGATTAGAACTAATAGTACCGAGATCATGAATATTCTCGTTGAGTTTTATACCTTTTATCTCTGAAAGAGACTTTGGGCTGGCAAAATCCAAAGACTTTGTGCCATTTCTGGGGTGAATTCTGTTTTTATGAGTCTTCTCATCTTTGCTGAATTCCTTACTTGGTAGCAGCTTTGCTCTTTCTGGATTCCTTGGCTGGTAGTTTATTCGTGTTACTGGTGACACTTTGCTCTGAGGTCTCCTTCGCCTCTCTTGCTCTGATGTTGTTCTCACAGGAAGTGCAATGCGGCCTTGCAGACGACTGCTGATGGACTTCTCAGAAGGAAATTTTGTGTTATTTCGGGCATGATGACCATAATGTCTCTCCTTAGCATATTGTTCATCTTTTTGGTAGTGCTCAGTATGACCACCATGATTACTGGTAGATCTTGAATCATTGATCCTCCTCCGTTTCATTAATTGATAGCGCAAATCTGACCCATTCATTGCATTGGGTTTTCTCTCTCTATCAAGTACTCTTCTTTCAAGGGATGGTGATCTTTCCAAAATTCTGCGAGAAGTTTTTGATTCCCAGTCATATCTGCTATATGGCTGCTCATAGTTGTCATATTGGCCAATATCATTGCATAGATCAGTTTCAATCTCTGTCCTTGTTTCATAATCACTCTGGTGGTATTCGTATTCATCTTCAGCTTCCATATTTTGACAACCATGAGCAGACACTCTTCTGAAATTATCTTCCCTGTGATGATAGTCAGGATCTTCGATATCATCTACAAGTACATCAAAACCAGGAGAATGTTCCAGCAAAAACTCATCAGCATCCTTACCAGTATCTGTTTTGTCATCTGGGTGTTGCACCTGCTGAGCCCATGATTGGCTTTGCAAGTAGCTATCGTTAACTATGCCATTCTGTGGCAGGGCAGGAGGATCATTGTCTGACAAACATTGCAATGTTTTATTTTCAGATAGCTCAAGCTTCAAAGCATTTTCAGCTTTTGTAACAAATTTTGTAGTTGTCGACGATACACCAACATGCTTGTTGATAAACACCTTTGGATTATCAAGACTGATTTCAGCTACATTTTGTTGTTTAGTGATGTCCTGTGCCTTTTCCTCATTTGTTTGACGTGGTTCAGCAGAAAACGTCAAAGACTTTGCCGCCGCCTGCTGTGAGACAGAGTTGATAGAATGCCGTGGTTCATGCATGAATGGACATTTTTCTCCTTTTAAACACTGACCCCACTGAAAATAGTAGCAAGGAACACTTTGTTTGCTGTTGTTATTTGGGGCCTGAGCAGCTTGGGTTAATGCTGATGCTGAGGTTTGACTTGGTGGTGGAGCTGGTCCTGAGTTAGCCATTGGCGTTGCAAACATGAAATCAAGTGGCTGTATAACAAAAAGAGTAATAAGTTTAGCATACATAATGCTACTAAATTGATCGAGTTAAAGCACAAAAAAAGGAAACCTTGAATGTGCATTTCAATTCATATTGTGAGGACATTGGAAGATGATCAGAATCTAACTATGGGAAATAGAATTTATAGATTACCAGCAACTGTCATTATCATCGTATTAGTACAAATTATTGGTATCAACATCAAGCTGTATTCGTTTCATCTGTTTGAGGTCAGCTACATGATCTTATCGCTCCATTTGAGCTGATGGTTAAGCTTAATGCAACCCTTAATTTTTCTCATCTAGGCTTGGAACAAGAATTGGTGGTAATTGACATCATCAACTCATAAATAAGAAATCTTCTTATTCTAGCACTCAACTTGTAATCCTGATCCTCTAAGCACCTTCCTTCCCTGACAATAACATGGACACCTAAACATTGCATCATAGAAAGTTCTATGCAGAAAAGGAATTATTTCCTAGCAAAAAAACCATATTGATACAAGCAAAATTTATGCAGACTAGTAACTTGCAATTGATTGTTCCCACTAGAAGATGAAAAGTACCATTCGAATCATGTTTGGTAAACTAGTGAACAAATAAGGCACGGAAATGTAAAACTGACATACTGGATGGCGGAAGGAACATTTTGGATTGAGGCAGTTCCCATTAAGCCAATACCAGCAATCCCTGGGGTTTACTCTGGCACCCTCACTGTGGCGATAATCACATTCACTCCCCTGAAAACAAAATGATTGTATTAATTTTTTAATATAAAATACAAACACCGATATGAAGAGTGATGCTGAAAAGTGACGTACAGAAATTATGAATGTAATATGCATCTACCAAAAACAAGTTTGGAGATAAATACTAAGTTTCAATAAGGGGAACACAGGTCAATAGACAGATCAAACAGTTTGGATATAAAACCAATGAATGGAGCATATCAGATTAAATGATTAAGATAAAATGAACTGGAAAGTTACAGAATGCACAGTTGTTATATTAGAAAGACGCTATTACATTATACATAACACGCTGGTATAACTAAAAATATCTAATGTGGAACTAAATACACAGCATAATAATTAATAGAGTAATTACTCTTAACACTCTCCCCTTCAAGCTAGAGACTTGACATCCCTGCCAAGCATATTAGAAAATCTCATAAATAAAAGTGAAAAGGCTTTGACGAAGAGGGTCTTAGTACAACAACGAAAGCTTGATGACATAATGAACACTAAATAAAAGGTTGGACTATAGTTGATGACGATCTTCAAGAGAGTTTCAAAAGATGAAGTTCATGATGATCTTCAAATTACATGATATTATGATCTTCTCCCTTGATTCCACAAACTAATAATACCTTAAGATGTTGAAGTTTAGAACGATTAAATGAAAAGTTACAAAGTAAAATAGAAAGATTAAAATGCCATTATCAGGAGAGAAATCAAATGAAGCCTGATATAATTCTAAGAGACAATGATATCAAAGAGACTATCACACCTACACAGCGAACATTACAAGGAAACCAACAAGCGGGATTGAACGAGGTGGTAAGGACATCATCTGAAGATTTAGGTGTCGAGTGAGCAGAAGAGATGAGGTTCATGAATCAAGTTTGAAAGCTCAACCAATTTTGATAGGTTGAATTTTGTCCAATTTAAACCAATTTTCTAAATCCTAGATAAATAAAAAAGAAACAACAGAAGAAATCCCAAAAACTTAAAATTGATATAAATCAATGAAAATTGTAGAACCTCAAGAGTAAGTAGAGGATTTGAGAGTTATTGGCAAATCAACCACTAGCTGTGACAAAATTATCATTCATGTGATGATTGAGAGATCTCATCTACTAATCAGATTGCATGAGGGATAGCATCGAGTAGGGATTTCACAAACGTGATCACACAAGGATGATCACGTGAAAACATAATAGGATGATGGGATGTGAGAACCCTTAAGTGAACCAAATAGGCAGGACATATGTTTAAGGGCTTGTAGGTTATATAAGTTGAGAAAAAAAATTTATTGGATACTAGTAACTATATAACAATCTAATGCGTTATGAAGTTGATTTTAGTTGTTGGTTGTAAAGTATTAACTATTAATTAAGGCTTAGAATTTGTATGTATTTATACTATAATGAGGGTGTAAATATTCCAAGTAGACCATCATTCGGTAGTATTTATAAACTGAACAATACTTCTACAATCTCTCTTAATTTGCATTCTACTATATCCTTTCCCTCTTTATCCTCTCTCTTTGTCAATCTAATCTAAGACCAAAGACATCATTGGTTGTCATTGGTGGCATGTTGACATGAGGTTGAAGGGACGGTAATTTGTGTGTTATGTTAACTCCTTAATTTTTGGTTCACATGCGTGAATACTATGTTTTCATCCCATTATGGGCATGTCATAATTTAGATATTCTATTTTAAGTTACAAGTTGGGCATAAGCATTTATGCTTCAATTTATAAGGTAGCACTAGAAGTACTAGAGTTAATAGAGTTATAAGGTTCAGTGGCCTTTGTTCCACATTTGTACATCTAGATTTAAAATTTATCATGAGTTCTATATATATCAATGTAATGGTTGTCTTATATTAAGAATGCAATAAAATACTGAGTTAAAAGGGAAAAGATATTGAGTTAATTTGTGTGTGCATGGGTGAGTGGAGATATTGAGTTAGTTTGTGTGTGTGTGTGGTGTGTGTGTGTGTGTGTGTGTGTGTGGTGATTCAAACAATCAACATAAAATGACTAACCATTTAGATTGTAGCAGTCAGCGGTATTTAAGTTCTTAGTAACAATATGCTTTCACATCAGGTTAATTATTTAATACTCACGAGGCCGTGAAACCCAAATTCAAAATAGAAGGTACGGTTAATGGTCAATCTAGGTATATGACTTCTATATAACAGATCTAGATTTGCCTACCACAACCAATACAATGTTTGGGTTAATTGAGCATCGCAATAGTGTGTGTCAGTTACAAATATATTAAATGATCTATCATCTGCGTGAAAGAGTGCAGCAATAAGACCAGTTACACACACTATGGTCACTTCTCTTATTTACAATTATTAAGGTTTTGAAAATTGGTACATTTTTCTCATGGAATTTGGACATGAGTAACATTCCAAAGTGTAAATCAATGCCATCTGATTTACCAATATAAAGATTTCAAATCAAAGAATATCATCCTTTAATATTCAAACCAAGTTCAACTTAGCATTCAGAGCCAAAAGGACTCAAGGAGTACAAACATGAGAATAAATATAAATCAGCACCATCTGATTCATCAACTTACAGGTTTCATATCATAAAATGTCATCAATTAATATTTAAATCAAGTTCAACTTAGCATTCAGAAACAAGAGGACCATTCTAACTCAAACTATGCCACTTGCTAATAAAATCATAGTCAAACTAGTAACTATCCTAGTGTTTTGGATCTCTACAATGGTTACAAAAAAGAGTAACTTCTACCAAAGTGATAGAAAAAAAAATATAAAAAGGTTTAGATATCTCGTAGAGAATCAACCATCATATTTGTTAATGATTAAAGAACTAAGAGGAACTAAGCATCTACAAATTCTAGCGTTGAAACCTGGGAAGCACATTTCAATTATGCAACCAATACTTGAAGTTGGAAATTTCGTATTCAGATTTTTACCATTCTGGAACAAATCCTTACATGAAAGTGAACAAAATATTAGTGATACTGACACATAAAGCTAGAGAAATTAAATATAATGCTAAGGTAAACCACAATGCATCTCATTTACCTAAGTTATTTGCAGGTATCACAATCTATAGAAGAGAACAACGCCGCTAGTAGGACCATAATAAATAGTATACAAGAAAGAAAAGTGAGAAGATAGTAAGAGGACTGGTAGTGATTGAAGAAGAAAAAATAAAAATCATATTAGATTGGAGAAGATGGTAGCCATGGCGTTGGAACAAAGAAATTCAAATTTCATTAAAATGTTTGGTAACTCCATCAACCATCTTGTAAGGCGATAGACTTACTCCTTGCTATCACATCTATTGGAAATACTGGAAGAGGTATCTTATTCAAATCTAAGTTTTATTGCAATTCAAAAGATGGATAAGCTAAGAATGAACCTATCATAACCAGCTCAAAAAGATCAGTTTATTCTATCTAACAAGGACTATTTAAAAGATGCTCAACTCAAGTTACACTTAGTATGTTATATATTAAATTTTATAAAGAAAAAACAATTAAATTTATATTTTACTAAAATCCATAATAAAAAAAAAAGAAGACGCACCGAATTGTCGAACATGAAATAAGAGTGTTGAATTAAAATCAGACCTAGCTCGAATTGAGTTCATCAGATAAGCCCAGAGATAAGGATCACGTGGATTCAAATCAAGGTCGATTTGGATTTGATTTGGCTAAGTTAGGATTGAACCAAATTTTAAATGGGTTAAACCAGTTCGATCGGCAAATTTTTTAGGAAACTTTTCTTTTTCCCCTTTTCTCTCCCCTTTTGTTCCTTTTTCTCTTCCACATATGCAGCCCTCACCACCATATGTGGTCGTGCACCGATTCCTTTCCTTTTCCCCCTTCTTCTTCCCCTTCCTTCTCATTTTCTTTTTCCTCCACCCTTCCAGCATCGGCATTTTCTTTTTCCTCCTACTTTATTTTCGTTTGTCCTCACAACACAGCAGCAGCCCCTTTTCTCCTTTCCTTGCTCCCCAATCATCGCTGCAGCAACCATTGGAACTCGCCAAGTGACGCAAAGGGAGCGGGATGAGGATCCTTCCACAATCAAAGATTGGGCAGAGGGCTGCAGAGAAATTTAAGGAGGAGAAAAACTCACAAACAAAGAAAAACTGCCTCTAAATTTAAGGGAAAAAAACTTTATTAAATCAAAACCAAGATGTCTTCACTAGGGCCCTAACCCTTGCTTAAATAGCCTAGGAATTGATAAAAATTCAAAATGAAACATAAAACAAAACAAAACAAACCCTAACTACGCTGTGGCACGCCATGGTTGTGCCCTTGGGCACGGTCGTGTTCCCTGCTGGAACAACCCATTAAATCCTAGAACGGGACACAGCCATGCTCTTGGGCATGGCCAAGCCATATCGGCCTCTGAGAACTTCATTTTCTCCTCATTCCAGTCCAGAATAAAACACACTTGTGTCATGGGGCACGGTCAAGCCGTGCTAGCTGTTGGAGGGTTCAAATTCTTCTTGCCAAAGCTCAAAATGAAGTAAGCTCACGCCAAGGGTCCATAGGGGTGTCAAAATCCTCATTGGCAACCTCAATTGCTCTTTGTTATAGCTCAGAAGGAGGCAAGGTCGCGTCATAAGATAAGAATAGATCGTATTGTTGAATGCTCCTACATTAGACGCCTCAGATCGAAAAGAACTCATCCTCGAGTTCGAACTAGTCTCATTACCTTATCAGGCATAAGGACTCAGGTGTTTGACGTTGAATACGTCAAAGGTCTTTAAGTGGCTAAGGAGACGCAACCTGTAAGCGTTGTCGTTGATCTTTTACAGGATGTCACAAGGTTTAATCTTTCACTCTTTAAGCTTGTTGTATTCTCCAAGAGGAAAATAATCATTAGTCAATACTGCCCACACCAAATCTCCAACATTGAAAAGCATTTGACGCTAATGATCATCAACTTGTTCCTTGTACTTGTTGTTACTCTACTAGATGGCCTGCTTGATCTATTCATGGATACTTTGAAGGTGCTTAGTCATCTCATCTGCCTTAGAATTAGATTGTCTCATGCGTGGAATGGGGGCTAAATCCAGTCCTCAAATGGGTTCTATCCATAGACTATCGTGGTTCGGTTCTTTGATTTGTTGTAAGCGAACTCCGCCTGAGGCAGAGCCAAGTCCCACTACTTTGGCTTAGAGCCCGCCAAACAC
>JBAMHZ010000031.1:5517196-5533014 GCA_037177395.1 Alpinia galanga
TGCATGACTAAACACACATATCAAATACACAAAACATCCTAACTTAAACTCTTTGCCACACACATCAAAATTATAACTATGCTTGGGTTGATTGCTCCAACAGTATATAGTTTAGTAAATTACCTTATTTTTATTTAAATTTTATTATATTAAAAAATCATAATATTTTTATATTACTTTGATCTTTATTACTATTGTTTAAAAAAACATATGAAATATATTTTTAAACTTTATAATTTATATAATGTTTTAATCAAAATTTTTAGTGCGTTTAAGTTCTTATAATGGAATAAAATAATGATAACTTAAAAATTACCTTTCGGTATCTTACAAAAAAGGGAGCTCTTTAATTTTTTATTATTATTTATTGTAAATAGGAGCATCTCCAATTATAGAAATTAAAAACAAATATTCATCTTCTTGCTATTAATTTTGTTAAAAAATAATTTGTTATTGATTGCTCCCTAATCTGTTCACGTCGTATGAGAGGGATCTCTTTTAATTTGCCATCATCCGCTGACGACAATTGCCCCAAGGGTACGGTGAATATCGAAACATTTTAAAAGAAAATACAATTTGATTCTCTATTGAGATACAATTTAACGATAAATTTTAAAAAAATTCATAGAGGTGATTCTCTATGCAGAAATTTATTTAACGAATGAAGTACGATTTTAACGTTGGACAATTTTTCAGGGATAACACGACTGTAGAGTCCGGGCTGACGTGCTAAAACTATGAGCGCTTCCTTGATTTACCTAAGTGGTTGGTGAAGATTCACTGGAGCTCTAACTTTTTCCGGCTCTGCTGTTAAAGGGGCGTCCCTGAAGAATTGTGGGGTAGGATTGACCATTTTAGGGATTAATCGGGCTGAAGATTCGGATACCTGGTGCTGGTAAAAAATAAATAATAAAGACTAACGCAATCTTAAAAAATTATAAAATTATTTTACTAAATCACCCACACAAGTTTCCTAAATACCATAATCAAGCATTTTTTTTGAAATTATAAGGGCATGTTTGGTTACTCATAATCCACCTTACAATGTAATCCAGATTATATTATAAATTGGATTCATTTGTTTGTTATAGTTTTAATATTGTAATGTAATGTAATCTGGATTACAAACATAAGTAAACCTTTGCAATCTGGACTACGGACTAAAACTCACATAATCTAAATTACATTACAAAGTAAACACCATAAGCCTGCCACCACCGCCGCCGCCGACCAGCCGCCGCGGGCAGTGGCGATGGTAGCGGTGGCGGCGATGACGATAAATGAATACCAAATAACATTATAAATTTTAACCAAACATAGTAATGTAATCACTCTTATAATAAAAAATTACATTACAAATCTTAACCAAATGTAATAATATAATATACATTTCATTCAATTCTATTACATATCCCATTACATTACACATTTTATTACGTTACGGTGCACTAAACGTAGCCTAAAATCATAGATTGACTGATATGTTAGAAAGTTAATGCGTTTGATAATTTATAAAGTAAAGTGGGTAATTTGGAAATAACCTTCCTAGAAATTAACCAATTATTATTATTATTTTGTCTAAAATTAAATTATTTGTGCCTGAAAAATATCGGATAAGATGCCACGTCAGCCCCAATTCCGCATTTAAATCGGCGATCCTTCGTCGTTCTACTTCTACGTCAACGAGGAACGGATCCCTACTTTCTTCCCTTCTACCAGGTGAGTGATCTCTACGCGCTACGTTGTTCTTCGCATGCCTTCGCTCAATTCGCCGATTTCCTTCTCGATCTTGCGGCTTCTCTCCTTAGTTTCCACCATGTTTCTTCGATGCTGCCGTCGAATCGTTTTGTAGTCTGATCAAAATTTCTCTATTTTTTCGGACGTCCTTGTCGTGTTGCTCCTGTACTGTTTCACGTCCACTTGTTTTTGGTGGTTTGGAAGTAAATCTCAAAGTCAGTCAACTCTAACGCTTATCCATTCATCTGTGGCGGTCATTGGCCTTTTCGATCTGCTATTTCGTGGAAAAAAAGGCCATCTACTTTGATTTTTTGGTAAGTTGTGTTTATATAATATATATAAAGCAATCCTAAATCGTTTATCTGAATCCTCTACAGTTCTTTGTAGTCTTCTTTTAAGTTTGCTTGTCGAATTTCTGGTAACTCTGAAACCTATCTTTGATCTTAAAACCATATTGTCATTTTTTGTGTGTATGTTTTTTCGCGAGAACATACTATTATGCCTATTGGCCTTGCACAGAAGGGGAGAAGTTTCTTTCTATGCGCAATATTATTATTTTTCCCTTATCAAATACAATCTCTAAAGTGCACATAAAAAGTATTGGTTGATTGCTTTGCTATTTTATCTTTACAGAATGATAGGAAAGAGACACTAAAACATTTAGGTCGTTTTGTTATTCAACAGGGGAGTTGGACGACAACTGGAACCTTGCATATGTGAAATTACAATGTGTTTTTTATTTTAATAGGTGAAAGCTAGTTATTGGTAGTAAATGATAGAATTACATCCTTAATTTGTTTTGAGCATCACAAGCCTATACTAATACTTGTAATTTGTAAAAGAAATATTACTATGAAAATATCAGAGTTTGTAAGATGTTTGATAATTTAATAAGGTAAAGTTTCAAAATAATTTTTTTTCTCTAAATCAAATGTCTAATATCCAATATATCAAATTTCTTTTTTATAGATGACCCTAAATTTATTCAGACCACCAGTCACTGCATTCACTGTTTGGACCATAAAATATACATGTCCTACTACCTGATCCTTTTGTGAAATTGCACTTGTGCCTTGCTCTCTCTCCCTCTCGATGTTAATTAAAATAAGGCATTAAGCAGCAAGTTAATTCATACGCTATGTTCATCTGAAATTAATGTTCAACTAATATTATCGACTGGAATTCTAGGTGGTAAACAATGGGACAACTGCTTTGCTGTGTGCAAGTCGATCAAGCCACTGTCGCAATCAGAGAGCAATTTGGCAAGTTTGATGCTGTCCTCCAGCCAGGATGCAGTTGTGTTCCATGGTTTACTGGTAAGCGAATAGCTGGTCATCTCTCACTGAGATTGCAACAGTTGGATATCAAGTGCGAAACAAAAACAAAGGTATATCTGTGTCCATGGTGGTGGATATTTTTATCATGTTCATTTAAAATTATATTTCCCAAATTATTAAACATATAGGCTGTAAATAGCAAGGTTTTATCTGCCACAAGCTAATTGTGTGCCTTTTTTTTTTTCTTTTTGCATTTTCACGAGCTTTTGCTTCAATTACAATGTCTTGATTCAAATGAAAACTAGAATCCCATTTTTATATGACCTTAAATTTAACTTTTTTTTAAAAAAAGAGAGAGGTATTTTTATCCTAAACTTGTTATGAGAAGACATATAATGACTTGAAAATATGTTAGACCTTTTGGAGAGTATATTTTTCTATTTTTTTCCCCAAAGATTAAAAAAGAAAAGGAAATTATATAAAGAAGAAGAAGGGGAGCTGGAAACCTAATAACCTGATCTAACTATGTTGCTATACTTTGACCTCTACATGCCAAAATTGTTATTGTTTCCTTCCGAATATTCTATAGTTAATATTCTAATTCACATCTTACCTATTTTGGTGTGATTCAATTCTAGTGCACTCTGCGCCATCTGAAAGCACATGCATTGCCGCATGAATTAATATAGATGGAACTTGTAGAAGTCATTCCCATCTATTAATATCTGGGAGGGGCATTCATAAACAGGTTGATGCAAATAAAATAAATCACTTTAAAATAAATCTCTCCAATAATGAAACCTATTCAGGATGTGTAGTAAATATATCTTATATGGTCTGAAATATGATTTATTTTATTTAAATATGCTTTTCAATACATTTTTTTGGTGTTTTGGTGAGATAACCCATGAGATCATTGACTGAGGCACACTCCTCTTTTATGTGCTACACCATGCAAACTGATAAAATCCGACTGAGGCACACAAATATGTCTTATGCCACAGTTGTTCATAGGTCTCATCAGCTATCAAGTAGTATTTGCCTTATAAGTCTTCATCACAATATCATCACAGTATTTGTGAGGTGTAATTCCTAATAAGTCGATGTAGTCTGCTTTATGCTTTTCATTTTGCTAACATTTCTCTTCCTATATTTTTGGTCCCATAAACTAGGTGAATTGTGTATTTGACAGGTATCATGATCTTCTCCTGTTGCATTTTATGTTTTCAGTTAATTCTAAACTGCCAAAGTTCTCTCTGGCCATTTCCCTGATGCCTATATAATTGGGATACAGATAATGTTTTTTGTATTTTTGTATTTATTTTTGGTACCATAAACTGAACGACATTGTGCATTTGGCATGTGATTCAAGTGTTCAGTTAATGCAAAAATTTATCATGTTATCTGTGCTAATTTCTATTGTCCACCTCTTATGCATGCAGGATAATGTTTTTGTAAATGTCGTTGCCTCAGTGCAATACTGTGCTATGGCCAACAAGGCTAGTGATGCTTTTTACAAACTGACCAATACAAGAACTCAGATTCAGGCTTATGTCTTTGATGGTATGGTTTTGTCTTCTTGTCTTGTGTTCAGATGTGATTCATAGCGCAAAGCACAACAATGAAATATTTCTAGTTGAATGTTCTATTTCTAGTTGAATGTTCTTGGCTAACGAAGTATTCATGTATCCAGTAATCAGGGCCACCGTCCCAAAGCTCAATCTGGATAATGTATTTGAGCAGAAGACTGAAATTGCAAAAGCAGTTGAGGATGAGCTGGAAAAGGCTATGTCTGCTTATGGATTTGAAATAGTGCAAACATTAATTGTTGATATTGAACCAGATGAACATGTAAAACGGGCAATGAATGAAATTAATGCTGGTACTTCTCTGAATTCCTCAAAAGAATATTTTCGAACACCCTCAGTCTATATTAAGTTGTGATTCATTTCCATCATTCACATGATCCTGAAATGAGATCCTTTCAGCTGCAAGATTGAGGGCTGCTGCAAATGAGAAGGCAGAAGCCGAGAAGATCATCCAGATAAAGCGGGCTGAGGGTGAGGCAGAGGCCAAGTACCTCTCAGGCTTAGGCATCGCTCGACAACGCCAAGCAATTGTGGATGGACTCAGGGACAGTGTCCTAGGCTTCTCTGGAAATGTTCCAGGCACCTCACCTAAGGATGTGATGGACATGGTGCTGATAACTCAATATTTTGACACCATGAAGGAGATTGGTGCATCCAACAAATCATCTGCTGTATTTGTCCCTCATGGACCTGGAGCTGTTCGTGATATTGCACAGCAAATCCGGGATGGCATGCTTCAAGCTTACTCAAGCAATTAACTATCGTGTCCTAAGTCCGAGGTGTGTCTACGTACATGAGCAATGCATTAGTGTTGATGAACTTATTGCCGTATTAATGATTGGGGATTGTGTGATATCTTAGTAAGCTGTGAGTCTTCTGTTAAGTCATGGGTAATGGTTGCAACACTAGTTGAATGAACTATTATATGTACATATTTTTAAATAGCAGTCACTGTTGCAGAATTATCATCCACATATACATTTCCTGATCCATGTTTGATATCTCCTATGCAAGGTAATAACTTCGGAATTCCAAGTGACTAGAAACACAGTTTGGCATGCAAAGCCTTACCTTGGAAGATCAATTACTCTGTGAAGGAGCAGGATGTCTATATGCTGTAGTTTTCAGCAGGGGGGCCTTTATTCTGCAGGGTAAATAAATCCCAAAGTGAGGTAGCGTATCTTGCCTAGCATTATGTCACGCGTAGTGACTTTCTAGTTGAATAAGCAGTTGAGTAAATAATTTATTAAATGCACCGGATAATTAAGAAGACCCAAAGAACGTACACGCGTCACCGTTACACGAACGACGAAACGGGTCCATTCAAAACTTAAATGCTACCGTCTCGTTATAATCATGTCCGTTTGGTAAGTGTCTCAGCCCGGCTGCTATAATCCGGTAGTTGGGTGGGCGAGGCGTCCGACATCATCACCGACACCGGCCTCCATCATCACGGCCATTTTTGTCATCATGAGCTGTTTTTTTGCCCGTATCGCCTTCCAATCCGATACGTCGCCACAAACGCCCCGCTATATTCATTTATAAACCCGCGACGAAAGCGACGTTAAATTAGTGACCCGTTGTTGGAAGACAGTCAAATCGGATTCTCTCTCCTATTTCCTTTTCAATCCGTCCCGCGAGAGAACTTACCAAGCGCGCGTCCTACCTTCTCTGCCAAAAAGGGTTAGCCACGTCGGATGGGTGAGAGATCGCTGCGACTCTTGGAATTCGCTGGTGATCTGGATTGGTTGGTGGGTCATCGTCTGTGAGGATGAGCTGAATCATGCAAAGCACCAAGTTCTAAACTAACGAATCTGTGATTGACACGTTGCGTAAATGGCTGTTTCATGTTTTAGATTGGAGTTGCTTGCTTTCTCCGTCGCTTTGCTGCGCTTTCCTTTTTCTTTTTCTTAGCGGCAAATTTATTATTTATTTGGATATTTTAAAAAAAATCGAGGATGGAGTTGTCCTTTTACTTTTCTGTGTCATCTTTTACGCTTCTGCTGCTTCACCTCATCTCAAGGGACAGAGGGGGAGTTCAGTGAGGAGGCGGTGCCGAGGGAGCTGCAGCGGTGTCTGCAGGTCCTTCTACGTTCTGCGCAGAAGAGATCACTGGTGATTCTTTCAACAGATCCGACTATATCAGCAATCCTCCTCTGATCTGTTTGCGTTTTGTTTTTTGAGGTCTTTTTTATAGATATTTTGACGGGATCTGCTCTCGTTTCCCTTTTATCTTGTCAGCAGAACATTGTACTTCCGACATCGAGTTTGGTTTCAGCTCATGTTTATTTATTTTATTTTATTTAGTTTTGTCTTCATCGAATTTGCCTTGGAACTGTTGTTTACTGCTCATTTTATTCTTAGATATGTTTTTTGTTGAAATGTTGTACTGGTTTTGGGAATGTCTTTTGAATCAGCTCTGGATCTTGTTTTTTTAAGGATAAATGGACTGTTGGGTATTTGTTTTGTTAGGGAAGTTTACTTTGGGAGGGCTTGAGTCTGAGTGAGTGTACTGAAGTTTATCCGTGCACGTTTTGGTAATTTCTGTGAAATTCATTATTAGAATGCCGTAAGTACTGACTGATCTTGGTTCTTGCGGTGGCGTCTGTGATGTTCAGATAAGGGCTTCGAGGCTTGCGATTTTGCCATGGGGAAATCTCCTGGAAGATGGATCAAGACACTTCTTTTCGGAAAGAAGACCAAATCACATACCACAAGGGGAAGGAATGTACTGGTATGAATTTTATTATGATTATTTTGATTTTTTTTGTTCAGGTATTGTGTAGTACATTAATAGATAATACCTTCTGTGGAAAAGGGTTTGTAGTTGATTTTCTTGCAGTTACACTGACAATTTGTTATAATGCACTTGGCCATGGATCTTAGTATAAATATCAAAAGCTGTTATAAAATAAATGTTATAGAATTCAAGTATAGACTCTTCCCCGGACTCTTGGCGCAATGGTAAAGTTGTTGTTTTGTAATTTAGAGGTCACGGGTTTGAGTCCTAGAAATAGCCTCTTGCAAAAAGCAGGGTAAGCCTATGTATAATATACCCTTCTCCAAGACCTTGCATGGTGGGAGCTTTGTGCCTGGCCTGTCCTTTTTTTTCTTTTTTTTTAGAATTCAAGTGTGGAGTAGACAGTGTGGATTTTTATGGTGCAAAATTGAAGAAAATTTTAAAGCATTTATAATATTACCAAGAATATGAATATTAAAGATGAAAATCATGTCATTTCTTGAAACTTTAGCTGCTGGCATAGATATAATCCTTGGCCTAATGTTCTCTTAGTCTTGCAAATATGTCAATTTTTAGCTCTCACAGACAAGGCCTTAATCTCCTGTTTGGTTCCTCTCATTATTGAAGAGCTGCTTATATTTAACTGTTGTATTTCTTAGAATGCCCCCTTCATTAATTAGCTAACTAATTTGTTAGTGTTGTTGAGTAACTGAATTTATATATTATCAGGATTTTCATATTCAACTAGCTTTTATCTTGCATTTCAAGAAGACTACTCTTACGGTGAATCCATTTGTGATCTGCAGAGAGAAGCAAATAACAAAGGATATACTGTTGGAAAAGACCCGAATTTGGTAGTGAATTCCCTAGAAATTTCTGAACCACTCCCAGTAAGCATTCAGAACAGTAGAGATACAGTAACATCAAATGAAGGAAAACCATCAGATACTGGGGAGCCAGCCATTTCAAACACTAGTCAAGGAGTTGTAGGATCTAATACATCAGAAGCCATGAACAATAACATAGAAGAGCAGGCTGCTATAAAGGCACAGGCAGCATTCCGTGGTTATCTGGTAATTTCTTGTTATAACATATCTATTTCAATATTATATATTTTGGTAAAAATTTTGCTGGATACCTTGCAATTTGGCATGGCACTAGTACAAAATTTCTTTTCCAAAGGAATCAGAGTGCTTCTATTTTATATTAACCTACATGATACTTCCAAATGGCTTACCTATCTCATGATTTCATTGATGATAATTTGGTGCAGGCTCGTAGGGCATTTCGTGCGCTGAAAGGTATTATTAGGCTGCAGGCTTTAATACGTGGGCATCTGGTGAGAAGACAGGCTATTGCAACTCTACATGCTATGGAGGGAATTGTCAAGTTACAAGCTATAGCTCGTGGAAGAAAAGTTAGAAGTTCCTTTAGTGAGCTAAAAGTCACTGTAAACTATTGTCAACTAAAGACTGTGGTAAAGACAAACTAATTCCTTTTTGTCTATTTTTGGTTTGTCATCATACATCTCTTTTTTCCTGGTAAAACAAATTGAACCTTTCATTGTTTAATTTGCCTTTCATAACATTGAGTCTGACCTCAAAGACTATAAGTTTATGATCCTGGAATAATATCCTTCAATTCACATTGAAACAAATTATGCTCAGAATCAATGCATGTAACTCCATGATGCATTGAGTGGTTGATTATAATAGTATATACTAGTGTACCAAAATCATTTTGATGGCATATATTGACATAATTGTGTTTTGTTATAATCCACGATTTAGTCAATTTAGTGAGATATATCTTCATTAGCTATTTACTGCAGCTTCATCCATATGATACCCATGTACTAACAGGTCATATACAGGTAACAAACTGTCATAGAAGTAGGACTTCTTGGAGATATATGTCAAGATAACCAGGCATCATATGAGATGTGAAATATTCTTGCATGTGTAGAACTCAATATTTATAGTTTTCTTGGTCTACATGCATATAGGAGAGGAATTCTCTTTTACTATCAATGATACAGGTAAGGAATCCACTTTGAAAGTTGAGAGTTCCAGTATAATTGTACCTCATCTTGTAGGTTAAGTTGACTGTAATATATGGCAACCTGTTCCATGGTGCCTTCACCACCAGATTCAAGGCAATGAAACCAGACAATTTGTTATATGCTAGTGAAATTCATTAAAAACTTGTTAGCCATGGCCACAACAAAACATGCTGGTGTTTTGCCAGCTTGTTCGCACTTAGTACTTGTTGCACTGATTATAAGGACGAAGTAGCATTGATCAACATAGGAGGAAACCCAGTTGACTTGGATGAGGAGCTCTTTTTAATGTCATGTGAATTGTGCATCTTTGCTCACTCGTGGAAGAAGCACTGCACACTATTGATCCTGAAGGTGTGAGGGATAGGAAATTGAGTATAAGCTTATCTGTTTATGAGTTTTGGTTGCACAAGTTAATGAATAGTCGCTTAAGTGTGTATAGGTTATAATAGTTGTCTTGCCCTGTTTCAGCCTCCCTAGGTTGCATCGTAGCAATGGTGGTTCTGGGATACGTGGATTGGAAGGATCTTCCTTACGTGATCAATGTCAACTAAGAGGTGGGTGGCATATGACATAGATTAATGTGTTTGTTGAGGTAGGTCTCCTCTGTGCGACTCAGTTCAGTTTCAGTCCATAGGATAGGTGGAATGATGATGAAACAACATTTCAATTGACAGAATAAAATGATATTTGAAATGCTGATCGTTGGTAAATTATATACTTCTAACTTTCTTCTAATATCAGGTTTTTGGAATCTTTATCTCAGAGCAATTTTGTTATTAACGTGAAATCTTGAGGAAATTCAAAAGGGATCCAATTATTGACAAATGAATTACTAATGTGATATTGTTTCCTACGTTGTGATTTGAGTAAGAAATTTATATTTCACTATGTTCCTCCCCTTCCATCATGTCATGGGTATCTGTTAGGGAATCCCTCTATGAGATTCTCAAGTTATATTGGCCTTTCTAATTTTTCAAATTTAAATTAAGACTCTCAATCCATACTCAAGTGTCTGATTATCATGGTTAGTCAAGTTCTCATATGCATGGTATTAATTTTTTTTCTCAATTTCTTTTCAGGATCCGATAGCACAAGATGCTTGGAAAGGGAAGTTTTCATCAAATACGTATATATGGAAGGTATATTTGTTCTGTTCTAACTTTTTTTAAAGCAAATAATCCAGGTTAGCCAGTGTAACTGTCTCAAGTAAAGCCTTTTGGTATCAAATATGGCTATGGTTTGATTTGAAACTACAGTTTGGCTCAAACTCTTCTCGGGATATACACTTACCATATCCATGTCATGTCATACAGTTTGGCTCTATCACTCAGACTCAGCGTAATACGCCACTTGTACCCATGTCAAACATGACAATTGTATGGGTATGGGTATGAAAAAAGAGTCCTAGTAGCTGAAATAAGAAGAGATCTAGAAAGAATTTTACCTAGGGCTTCGCAGGCCAATCACATCATGAGGAGAAAAGGAGGTTTGGCAGTAGGGAAGGAGGGGACTACAGCGATTGCATTGGGAGGCATCTTATTGCAATAGGAAGAGGAAGGGACATTGCACTGCTTGTGTCGAGATATATGGGAGGGAGTGATGGCTGGCTTGGTTCTTCATTTCACTGTGCTCTATCTCTAGTTTGTGTATTATCATAATCTAGTCATTTCACTAACGACTTCATTTCTGTGTGGTAGTGAGTGATGAAAGGATAAGAAAAAGGTAATATTTGTGGGGTAATGGAGACGAGCACTAGGCCAATTAGGTTATATTTGGGAACATTTCAATAAGCCCTCCAAAATTTTTAGTAATTTCAAACTTCTGCCAAATTATGACATTTCAAAATATCACCAAACATTTTTGGTCTTTTCAAAATGTCCCTTAAACCATAAACAATAGGTTATATACATTATATGCTGCAGGCATTATATATACATTTGCTGTATATTATATAAACTATATATTACATTACATGCATTAATATTTATATTTTTAGATCCATTTTCTCCTTGCTCCCATGCCTAATTTGGACCCCACCTTATTATGATGAGTCCTCTTTCCTCTTTTGAAAAAAAACATGCCTTAAACGCTTGAATTCATACTGTGCCAGATACCTGCATCTAAGTGCAAGTAAGCAGCTTGGTATTGAAGCATTTGGTGGACATGCAAAATGCTGCACTCACTGCTGAACTCTGCTGATGGCTTGGCATTTCTATTCTTTACTATACCAATTTGTTTGCTATCTACTAGCATATGTTATATTAGCCTTTGTAAAATTATCATCTTTCTCATCTGTTCTATTAATGCCATGTATCTATGATTTTTTAATATATATATTTTTACTTTTTTATTGTTTTTGTATAAACTGATCCACCAACAAATTTCTCTGTTTACAAGTTATTCATGTTCTGCAGCTTCTTTCTTCATCAATTCTTGCAAAACCGCTGCAAATTAATTACGAAAAAGGTGACCCAAATTCAGTCTTCAGCTGGTTAGACAGATGGACCACTATCAGTTTCAGAGTGCCGACAGTCAAGTCAAAACGGAGAATTACTTTGAAAGGCCAAGCAAACCGCACTGTGGAATATGAATCAGGAAAATCAAGGCGTGTGCGAAATAGTTCTACCTCAAATGTGGGAGCTGGTCAAACAAATACCAACAATGAACCTGAGAAAACAAAAAGGAACCTGAAAAAGGCAAGCAATTACCCGGAAGAAGGCATACCAGAACAAGCACAATCAGAGCTCGAAAGGGTAAAACGTAATTTAAGAAAGATATCTACTATAAAGGATGGGAATGAGCAACCAGAAATTGGAAGTCAGAAATCAGACGTAGGTTTGAAAAAGGCGGCTGTTGGTTTATCTGAGAATCCTAGCCAAGGAGTTGTTGATTCCATGGAAAAAACAAACAAGGATACTGCTGTAACACCTACTATGAAACTGGATACTGAAAATGCTTGCGGGCCTACTGTAGCAGACGAACAAATTGATATGCTGCCTGATGATAAACCATCGAATGAAACACAACTATTGCAGGAGGTAGATAATGCTGAGAACAACATAGTGATGAGTGAAGAAGTAAGCTTGAAGGAAGAACAACTTTGTCATGAAACCCAAAAGACCACCAAAAGGAGATCTTTCTCGGCCAAATCAGAATATCCTGAGAATGGTTTGCCAAATATTCCTGTGCTTCCTAGTTATATGGCTGCAACTGAGTCTGCTAAGGCAAAATTGCGTGGGCAAATATCTCCAAGGCTTGTGTCGGACTCTGTCGACAAAAGTGGAATTACTCGCCGGCACTCTCTGCCATCCGCTACCAACGGCAAGATGAGTTCGCCCAGGACAAAGAGACCAATACAAGGTAGGGATGTAAATGGTATGAATTCATTCCTTATCTTCAAGATAGATGCATTTACTTTGTCATTACTTCCACCTATAATTTTATTAACTCGAAATTATATTTCAACCACCCTTCGTCCCAGCAAGTAGTTTGCTTTTTCAAAATTTTCACTCCTAATCCTGTTGATTGAATGACACAATAACATGGTGGGCATGCTATGTGCTGTTGTGGGAAAATTAGTTTCCGTAGCCAATAAATCGAATATGAATAGAGACAGCTATTTCGCGAGTAGCTTATCATAATCAATTTCTTGAGTGAATGAGAATTTCATGTCTAAAATTATTTGAGTAACGTAGGGTTGACCCATTATAATTGGATGAAATTATTGGCTCATGTATGAACTAGGTTTATGGATGCGAATATACGAGAGCTAACTCAGGTATGCATGAATGCTAATTTGTATAGAACCATTTAAGGGGAGAAATCAATCAGTTAATTAATTGATAATACCCGAATTGACATTAATTAGCTGATTAATTAAAAACATTAATTAATTAGTTGATGTGCAAAATTATTAATCAATTAATTAAAGTAAATATTAATGTTAATTACTTGGCTGAAATTGAAATTGAAATTGATCAGTTGGTAATTAATTAATCTAATGAATTGACTAATTAAATCCATTAATGTTTTCACCCCTTGGTATAACCTTCAACCCCATAAATAGCCCCGCTTTCCTTTTCTCTACACGCTACTAGAAGATAAGCTCTTTTTTTTTCTTGTGCTTTACTCTCCTACTCTCCTCCCCAAAAAGAGTTTCAAGGTTTTGAAAGTTCGGACTCGAAATTTTGAGTGCTGCTATTTCAAGTCGTAGGTGGTTGTATATTGGGAGGCGATTGCCAATAAATTGTAAGCTCTTGGGTAGCACAATATCATCTTAAGGAAAGAAGGCCTAACCTTAGCCTTAAACTTAAATCTCTTATCCTTGTTTGAAGGGATAAGCTTGCTCGAAAAGGTGTGTTGACATCCAAGAAGGTGTTTGATGACTGACAATATCATGTTGGTGACGGTGATATTGAGAAGGATACACTAAGAATATAAAAGGGATTAGATCCACATTGCAATATTGAGCTTCATCGGTGGTCGAGTACCCAACTTATCAACAAGTTAATTGGTCGGGCCTAGGTTGTTGGATCGACATCGACAACTCCAACAACAACAATCTTAAGATGATCTTCCGATTATGACAATTGTGGGTCCTATTCTTAGAAAAATTTTGGAATTGTCTTCCAATGGTGACATGAAGAAATTCTACCTCATAAAGTTATTATCGAAAGATGTCTTAAATGCATCTAAAGATAAGCCTTAAGCATAGGGAGAGTTTATCGATAGGAAAATAGAGATTCCTATGCAAGAATCATGCCTTTAGAGAGTTGGTCAACAAAACTATACATGTGGGAAAAGGTGATTGGCTCACCTTAAGTGCCTCTACTAGTTGGCCCCACAGCCATCGTACGGGAGATAAGTCGCACTGACCGAGCAACCTTCTATGTGGGCGGGTTATACTTCCGAGGGAGGCCCCCGGGGATCGACCGCTGCTTTCATGTGGCAAGCATTTGCCTGAACACCAATTCAGCCAAAAGAACAAAAAAAGAGAAAGGTCGACAAAACTATACATGTATAGTTTAATGGTGGTTAATACTTTGTGGGGGTCAATTACAAAGCTGATGATGGTGAATTTTAACCATCTAAATATCTAAAAAGAGGTGTCAATGAAATATTTCAATAGAAGCTTAGGCCCCGAACTTGAATCTAACTCAAGACAAAATGAGACTCATGTGGAGGTCAAAATGGATGAGTTAGAAGAATTGTATCACTGTTGCAATTAACCAAGAGATCAACTCTAATTCCCTTTTTGCCAAAGCCAAAAGGATTTCTTACTTGCACCGATTCAACCATAATCAAAGGACACATCTTTGGCATCAAGTCAGATGAGCAATCATGCAATCTTAACTCTCGCGCTCAACAATTAATATACTCAGTCTAGTTTATGTGCTCAACATGTGATAAAATCCTCTTTAATCTCATGGTGAATGGTGACTGGGTGTGAAACTAGTCTATGTATCGAGATCTTCCTTGGCACAAAGCACAACTTGGCGATTGGGTGTGACCCTATTTGATCGTATTAAATGAGGATGGTTCTCAAGAATAAAGGCATCTTTGTTTGAACTGTGACTGAACGACCATAGCCTTGGTTTGGCAATCAAATGGCCAAGGATGTGAGCTTCTTGAGTCAAGTGTTTCTGGAAGAACTAATGCACCCCCTAGTCAGCACTTGGCTTTGCGAAATTGGAAGACTAAGGGATGTATGCTTTCTAGATTGAGCAATTCTCGAGAACAAGTTTAATCTTGGTCAACACTCTGATTAGACAACCATAGCTTTGACTCGGTGAAATTGGAAGACTAAGGGATGAATGCTTTAGAGATTGAGTGCAATTTTAGTCAACACTCCGATCAGAGGACTGTAGCTTTGACTTGGTGAAATTGGAAGACCAAAGGGTGCATGCTCTCTAGATCAAGCAATTCTTAAAAACAGATGTAATCTTGGTCAAACTTTGATCGATCAACTATAAATTGGTTTAGCGTGATCAAAAGGCCAAATGAGAACATGTGGTTCTGAACAAGAATGTGTCTTTGTGCTATACAAGGAGAATTTTATCAAAGGTGTCACCATCTTTGCCTTTCATTGCAAAAGATATCCCTTCATCAATGTTGAAGGAGATATGAAAGCTTGTTGATAAGCTAGATTGAGGCCCTTGAAATGTTAGAAATGTGATTGGAAAATCAACTAAGCAAATCATCTATGATGATCAAGGAAGAGAATACAAGATACTATTCGAGGGATATCTCTTCGAGAAGAGCAAAATTTATCAAACGACTATATCTTAGTAACCTCAATCCAAATAATGTTGCGGAAGACAAGAACCACATGTTAGGAAGAGGGTAAATGCTATGTCAGTAAGTTTGCAATTATTCCATCTTTGCCTTTCATCGCAAAGGATATCTCTTCATCA
>JBAMHZ010000031.1:5568637-5583230 GCA_037177395.1 Alpinia galanga
CTTGATCTGCATCCAGTTTATGGTAGTACTAATTTATGAGATGGCGCTCCACTTTACCACTACATTGTTCTCATGAGGTCAAAATTTACCTTTTCATGATTCTAATAATTATGGATGATTCTTCTATTAGTGCCTATAAAATTCATATATTTTCATAATGATATAATATTATCCACTTTTGGTATAAGCCCTCATAACTTTATTTTTGAGCTTTACTGTCTATCTATCTTCGAATGACTTCCTTTGCTTGATATTTGATCGTCAATCCATCATGTCTTCTTGTCAACTGTTTTGTTTTCCTGACTTAGCTGGACTTCCTATTAGTTGTCCAATCCTTTTAACTCAACTGAACTTCTTAACAATTATCTAGTTCTCTTAACCCAATTGGATTTTAGACTTCCTAACTAATTTCTGGTTCTCTTGATTTGAACATGAGAGTCTCGCTTTCTTCGTTTAAGGTGTATGGCTTGACATAGACCATGACTCTAACACCAATTATTAATGCCAATAAGATTTATATATTTTCACAATAATATGATATTATTGTCCAATTTAGACCTAAGCACTCATGATTTTATTTTTGTGTTTTATTCAAAAGGTCTTATGTTAATAGATATATATCTTTTCATCTTATAAATACATGATCTTTTTCGTATCTTAGCAACTTGAAACTTTAACACCTTCTAACTTTTAATTATTATTAATTTTCCATTGCCCATTCAAATTATGTATCTCAAATAAATAAATAAATAAATTGCACTAATGATAGTTCCAGCGTTGTCTAAATGGGCCGCCCCTTTTGTAAAGCCCATAACGGAATTGGCCCATCTTGATTGATTTTATTTTCTTTCAATCCAACCCTACTTACAATGTTAGTTAAGAGGTTAAATTTTAGCTCGACCGTCGTAGCTAAGCATCGTCACATGCGTGTCGAAAACTCCATCAACGTCGCGTGTCAAAACTCTTTTCGACTCCTTGAACATGCTCTATACTATAGTCAAGTTGATATTGAGCCTAACTTTTGGATGTTGGTGGTGGTGTTCTCTCATTTATAGAACTCCATCACATGGCCCCCTAGCAATGCATCTTCTTTTTCGCTACGAGCTGTGAGTGAGAATTGAAAGAAACTTTCTACCAACCTCTCATTGATAGAGAAAAAATATGCATTATACATCATTCAATGGAAATCATATCTCTATTTGCTTTTGGTGAAGAAGAAACGAGACCACAAAATATGTTTCAAAATTGGATGGGCAATCGAATGGCCACCCTTCCAATCAAACTAAAAGTCTTTAAAATATCTCCATTACAAATTTCTCACTATTTCATCGTGCTTGAATCAAAGCCAGATTGAAATGCACACGCAATACTTCCGTTGATGTCGTTGGGGATCGGATTGTCGAGCTAGAGGGAAGTGAATAGCGATTCGACTCATTCTAATTTGAGTATGTTCGTGTTTGATACGTAGGGGAAAGATAGAGTATAAATAATATAACAAAAATAATGTACGAGATTTAATGTGTTTGGATATCCACTCCTACTCCATAATAATTCTTAAGGCAGATTACTCTTTTTATAAAAATTTTACTATCTTCTCCTTTGGATCAATCCAAGGCGGTGGAAACTTTCTTTACAACCTATTCTTAATAACAAAGACAACTAAAAATGAAACACACAAAGTATATAGTAAAATATAAATGAAAAACACTTTACGCAGGTATACTTTTGCTTGATCCTACTTTGGTTGCTTTGGGATGACTTGAAAGGTATGGAATGTAGTAGCAAAATTCTTTTTGAGTTTCCAAGAATCGACTCTTGAAATCTTTTCCAAATTTCCTTTTATAGAGCCTTTATCGAGCTGATTTCTGCCTAGCATTCGACTAACCTTACTCCAAGTCGACTAGTCCAGCGATCGTTGCACAGTCGCAACTCCAACAGCACAATCCATGTCGGATAAATGCATCAGTCGATTGATCTACCCTATCAATTGACTAATGATCTTTTTGTGGACTTCCACAGTGTTACTAATCGACTGGATAACTTTCTATGGTCGACCACAGCATAACCAGTCCACTAATCATCGACTATCAAGGCTTCTGTGCTTAATTACAAAGCATTAGTCGACTCATCTACCCTATCAATCGACTAATTATAACATCAATTGACTGGTAAATTTATCAGTCAACTAGTACACCTCATAACTAAAATTTAAAACATCCAGTGTGATCTCCTTATATTTTGAACTTGCTCTTAGTTTAGACTCAAGCCTTTAAGCTACTTCTATCAGCTTCATGCCTTTAGGATGCATTCGAGCTCATGTTCGTTACCCTTTGTATTAGCCTTCAAGTGCTTCTGTCGACTTCGTCATGCCATTAGGTATTCCCTTTTCTAAGAGGCCATGTTTCCGGGACTTCACCGCTAAGAGTTACACTCTTAGATTTCCATTGTCAAATCTTCATACTTAAAATTTCCCTTGTTTGGACTTTCCTTTGTCAAGTCTTCATATTTGGACTTTCTCTTGTCAGATCTATACACTTGGACTTTTTCTTATCAAGTATCTACACTTAGACTTTCAATGTCAAGTTTCCACACTTAGACTTTCCCTTACTAAGTCTACACATTTGAACTTTTCCTTGCAAAGTATTTACAGTTAAACTTTTCCCTTGTCAAGTCAACATACTTAAACTTTTCCTTCTCGTCAAATATCCGATCAACTTGACCTACTTAATATTACAAATAATCTCTTCTATCCAATCTTAGATGTCATATTATTATATTATCATATTATTAAATATCAAAACTAAATACAGTTTATCTTAAGTTTAGTCAATTTTAATCTTAGATCGATTGTATCAAGGTCTAAAAAAAATTAAATCATATTAGGTTTAAATTATAAAAAATTAATAGTTTCTCACAACTTTTCTATTTTATAGATTTTTTTCTAGAATAATAGAACAAATAAAAATGGAGTGTTATTATATACAAGACAATTAACCCTAATTCATTCATTCCTACAAAGGGAAAATTAAAAAAATAATTAATTGCCAAAAAGAATTCTGTCACAATTATCGCATGCTTGCATGGCGGGTTCAAGTCGCTTTCCAAGTGGCGAAGATATTCTTCTCATGTAAAATTATTTTTTAATGTCATTTAATTAAATAATAATTAAAAATATAGTTAGATGCTTATGATCCTTCAAACACAAAAATCTTTTTGAAAATATTATTAAGTGTTAAAATATATTTTGCAAATTTGCATTAAAAATAAAATAACCTTAGAAGCATTATTTTTCCTTTTTTTTAGTAATCCTTTAATTAAAATTTTAATGTATACAATTTAGAAAAATACTCATGGCGTTATATTCTTCATAAACAAATATATATGGTCCCAGTGAGAGGGTCTTATAGCTAGCACGATAGCAGAGTTATATAATAGAGCAATAGTCAATCCCTGAGGGCTGCAAGCATTTTCGGGGTGTCTGTCCTCCTGCTACATTAGCCTTTGGTTGGACACAAAGTACTTATTGTGGTTTACCTCCTTCGTATTGGCTATGAGACAGGTTGGCAGGGGCACTGAGGGCGCTCGCTCTTACAATCCTTTAGAATTTTTTTTCAAATAAGATGATAAATTTTAATATATTGAGCTACTGAATTGTTTGTTACAAGCATTTCTTAATTTATTCCGATGATCAATGAAAAATTTCTATAAGACCAAGTCAATTGACTTTTAGAATTAATTGGGTCGAAAGTTAATACCTAGTGCCAATTATAAAAAAGTAATTCTTCCAACTCTAAAAAATAAGCATGCTATTATTTTATATTAAATTTTGTACACAATATTATTAAAAATAATAAATTATTAAATATTAAAATACATGTTCATTTTCAATTATACCATCCATTTTATTATAAATTGATGATATATATTAGAAGCAATCTATTATTTTATATTACGATTTATACACAACATTATTCATTTTTTTATAGGTAAAATCTTAATAAGGCAATGAGCAAATACAAATACTAACCTATTGGTACTAGGAATAATAAATTATTGAACCACAAACGATAAATTTTATCGTTTTAAAATTTATCATTTCGTATATTCAAATTTTATATTTATCAAAACATAGCTATTTTCAATTATATTTTATTTGTGATCATGGTAATAAAGTATTATTATTTTTTTTTAACGTGGGGCATTATTTGGAGAAAAATATCTTAGTTTTTGCAAAGGAAAAAAAACAAAAAAAAAACAATAATTTCAAGTATTATTTCCATTATCTGGTTTGTAAAACGACATGCCATTTTAGGCATATTCACGTGGCTGAAAATGGTGTCCGCCAGTACCATAAACGTCTTTGTCCTCCCTCCGTGGATAACTGACCATTGTCGGGAGCCCACAGCCACTTGTGTCCCTCCTGCGTTTACTTGTGCTTTTAGGGGCATGTTTCGTAGTTTATAATTTATTTTGTAATATAATTTATTTATTTGTTATAATTTTAACATTATAATATAATATAATCTGAATTATAAAATATAAGAAAACTTTATAATTTGGATTACAGACTAAAACTCACGTAATCCAAATTACGTTATAAAGTCAACAAATCAATGCCGTAAGCCTACTAACGCCACCACCGTCGGTCGGCCACCCACTGTCGTTGGCTGGTCACCGCCGTCGATCAACTGATGATCGATTGGCAGCGACGATGACCAGCCGACGATCGACAGTGGCCGACAGCTATCCTTTGTTAAGTAAGAATGAATACCAAATAATTTAATGTAATCATTCTTATAATCAAAGATTACATTACAAATCTTAACCAAACATTAATAAACATTTTATTTAATTATATTACATATTATATTACATTATAGTGTACCAAATAATAATTCGACAACAATTGTTCCTCGCTAAAATTTAAGAATTGCATTATAATATTATAATTATTATAACCATCGACGTCGAAAAAAACACTGCCGATCACAGCATTACGCACCTTGTTAAAGCTGTTTACTTGGGCGGAATAAATGTTTAATCTATTTATAGTATAGATTCCTAATCCAAACGAGTAGAGAAGGAGGAAAAGAAACGTGCTCGTCCGTACCACGAACCGGCTGGCCAATGAATGCCGCGGCGCATGAGGCCTGCTATTGGCCACCAGGCGTGGTCCCCGCGAGCGAAGAATTCGCTCACGTGCTCGGTGACCGGCGCCCGCCGGTGGCCCATGCCCCCTGCCGGTCTCCTCCTCCGCTATATCTTCGTCTTCTCGCCAGAGAGAAACAGAGCTGGATCGAATCGAGCGAGTTTCAGAAGGACAAGAAAAAGAAGAGAGAAAAAAAATAGAGTTTTTGAAGGATTCGACGTCTCCTCTCTCAAAACCGGGCGGAGGGAGGAATGGAGAGGGATTTCTTGGGAACTCACGCTAAAAATTTCCATCCTGATGCAGCGAAGGGAGATGCAGGTGTTCTTCCCTGTTTTGAGAAAGCTGCGATTTTTATTTTTATTTTTGGCTTTTCTTTCCATTTTTCTTCCTTGCATTCAATCCTCCCTTTCTTCTCCCTCTCCGAATTGCCTCTGTTTTAGCAGGTCCATCGCTGCAGTGGCCTTTCTCAAACAAGGTGCCAGCCATGCAGCAGTTCATGCTGTACAAGTCTTCGCAAGTGGAGAGGCCAAGAAGCCACGCTTTGAGATCTCAACATCCGCCAAAAATCGCCGTCTTCGAGCCCAATCATGGAGCTTACCAAGCTTTAGCATCCCAGGTCTGCGACTCCTCCATCACGGATCATGCCACTGTTATTCTTTCACCAAAATAGATCGGTAATCTCTTGTTTTGTTTTCTCTTAGAATTTTCCTGGCCGGCACTCAATCCATGGCTCTTTTGGCCCTTCAAGCCACCACTTGGCCATTCCCTTCGCTGGAAACCCTTACTTCAAGGTTCAGAACGCTCACAGCTCTGCTCCTAATTCAGCACTCAAGTCCACAAACAAACTGCCCTTTGTAGGAGGAGGAGGAGGAGCTGAAGTCGGATCCTTTGGCCATAGGTAAAAGTATCTTGTTTAGATATTTCAGATCTCAGTAACTGTTAAAACCATGGCGGACTGGTTGCTCAGGAGCATGGCCAAGCAAAACCGCAAGGCGGCTGCGCAGCTGACAATCTTCTACGGGGGCTCTGTGAATGTCTTCGACGATGTCCCATTCGATAAGGTATCATTCGTTCAGATCAGCCGAACAGTAAAAAGTGACATGAAAGGAATGTTTCTCAGCACTACCTTTCTTCTCAGGCTCAAGCAGTAATGTCATCCTTGGCGAATCCATGGCCAAATGTGGTGGCTTCACGTGGCAAGAAAGTCCGATCTGAAGCATCCCGACCGATATCGAATTCTGTTAGTACTAAACAATCATCTGCTCGAGTTGTGTCACCTCCTTCAGGCCTTTCAACCCCCATCTCGACTGCATCAAACACAGTCGGCACTCGAGGCAGAGGTCCTAAGATCAGCCATGCAACAACAGGGCTTAAGCTCGTTACGCATCCAATTCCATTGAGCCAACAAGTGGCCATTCCAAGAGGTGGTCATTTTACCCTTGAAACATTACTGAAAATCTTTCGACTAACGTCTGTTATCTCTATCGCAGCCATTCCTCAAGCTCGAAAGGCGTCGTTGGCACGGTTCTTGGAGAAGCGCAAAGAGAGGTGGGTGGCGTTTCTGAAAGTGCAAGTTCAGCTTTCAGTAACGATGGACCGAATTGAATTCTACACATTTGCTTCAAGATCTTGAACACTGCTAAGTGCTCTAATGTGTTTTGCTCCTTCTCAGGTTGACCAGAGCCGTTCCCTATGCTTCCACCAAGATATCCACAGAGAACGATAGGGGACATAATGCATCAAGCACATCGAACTCATCGGCTGATACCAACCTTTCGAGCTACCAAATAGCCTCATCTTTTGCAGGGCACCTCCTCAAGAACAGCATGGATGCTTTAAGCATTAAGCTAACGATATAGGTCTGAATAACTCTGCAATCAGCTATTTATTGTCCTCATTTTAGTGCCAAAAATTACACTGCTATGTAGTTGCTCAGTCATCAATTGAGGATGCCTCAATTTATGTTCTTGAAACCTTCTCTTCCTGCACAATAGAGCACAAATAAAATTCGACTTCAGTTGCCGAGATCTTCAGAATCTTTGTTTCATGTCAAATGATATGTTTTTTTTTTAATGGAACAAATTCTACTCTTTCTAGAAGTAACTCCTTTGACATATGAATCATGTGGAAGAATCAGAAAGAGATTTTGAGTGGTGGAGGAGGAGGATGAGGATAAACAACAGATTCACATTAAAATCAACTGTGAAAAGGAAATGATACACATTATTAAGTGTGTACGAGGTGTATGTTTTAGTGTGTATAAATAATTTATCAGGAAAATCGTCTACCTCTAGAGATTCTAGCCTCATGGAAAAGACAAATGTTTAATTGGCCACTTGTGGTGGGACAAACTTGAGGGAATTCTTCTTATCTGAACTCAAAGGGGACACTGAATGTGATATTTCTGCGACCTCCTTCCACCATTTTTTTCATGGTTTCCTGTTTTACATCCATGCTTTGAAAGCTGAGGCCCTGGGAGGGCCACACTGAGGACTTTGTGGCCATTCCAATTCATGCAAGTTGGTAGTGGTTACAGTCACTCGCACTCGGAAAGGAAGCGAGTTAGATTTGAGATCCCTGATTGGAATGAGGCCGTGTTAGCATCGTGTTAGGCATATTGACACCTTGTGCCAAAGACAGTAAAAAGAAGAAGAAGAAGAAGAAAATGAAACCTCGTGAACGCAAGTAGAGGCCTCCCTCCGTGTGACCATGCTAACATGAGGGAATGCTTGTGCGACCTCATCGATGCCACAAAACCGTCTCATGTGATCTTGGAGAGGACTTTAGGTGACTCCAATTTATGCAAGTTGGTATTGGTCTCACTCACATAGATATGTGCCATGAAACCACCTCCTTACTGAACCACAAAATACTCTTGTGGGGGAGGGGAGTAATTTTACTTATTTTACCTATTTTATTTAGTGAGGGATTTTTTAAATTATTTTTATTTCCATCTAAGTAAGATTATTAGAATGGATTAGAAATAAGATAGTACATGTTTTTTTTCTTTCTAATTTGTAAGCTTTAAGTAGAGACAACATTGAGTTTATGAGTACACCGTTTCATCTCACGATGATGCTTTTTATTCTATTCACACTCGGGGTAGAAATTCTAGGTTTTATTCCCAAGGAAAATTGAACCTTAATATTTAAAAGGTTGGAATCTGTCAATCTAGTAGTCTCTATTAGTTTGTCTTTGGATCATCATAAGAGAGGTAAATCACGATGAATCTTTAACTCTTGAGACTAGTAACCAACGCATGAAGGGATGACACTCTCATATTTATAAGAGATTAATCCGTTGTCTATTATGCAACATATGTATACACTATCCATTAGGCCTGCTTAAGGTAATTTTACCATTAAGTGTTTTCAACTGTGGCATCGTACCTGAGGGATCATTATGATGCTTTTATTTATTTATTTTTATTTTTATTTTTGATAATTAAAATATTTAAATCTTATGATCCGATTAATCCTAGAGAGATGACTGACTCCATCTCATTAAAAAATTTCATAACTTTTATTACACGGATGTCCTCGTTTCATCTTTATCAACGCACTATGCCTAAGAGGCTCACCGGTAAGTTTTTTTTTTTAAGGTATATTATTAAACTCGATCTATCTGATAATTTAACCTAAAATTTTGGATTTTTTTTAAAGTTTCTTATTGAGTTTTCATATAAAATAAAGAAATCTCGCCCTATTATTAGATATTGAATAAGAAATAGTAACAATTCTACAATCAAACTAAAAATAAAAAACTCAACCTAACTCAAAATGAGAAAACTTGGGTTTAAGATTCTAATTTAGTTTTTTAATAATACCCTGAATGATTTTAGATCAATCCTGATCGGATTCTCTTGCCCACCCCTGTATCATTGTTGAATGAATACCTGAATCTTTCTTTAGCATAATGTTCACACCAAGTATTTCTTATCATCAGTCTTCCGATTTAATAAAAAATAATAAATCATAAAAAATTTTACTTTGACACAGTAATCCCTTGTATAAAAAAGATCAAGAACTCAACCAGACATTTTATATCCGTTGAAAATTAACTACAAAATTTCATATGACAAATACTCATATAGATACTAACTATGCTGAACCATGAAGCAAACTAAATGAACTTATGTCGCATGACTTATGGAGAAAATCGAGCTAAATGAATTTATATTGCGGTCGGTCCATTGACACTCCTTTACAATTATTGCTAATCTAATTATAACTAACTCGACTCACATTGGGACAAATCTCCAAGTCATGGTTCCTATACGGTTTTAAATCAATTTTTCTTGATTTGAAAAAAAAAATCCGAATGCAACCAAGAACCATAAAACTACTGTACATATAATCATTTTTATAAATTGAATGGGGCAAGACTAATTAAGCACTTTTAGTAAGTTTAATAGAATGAACAGAGTAATATAGATTGGATTTAGTTTTGGAGAGATTCAATTAAGAGAAAATTGTGAAATGATCAGCCTGATTGACTTAAAAAAACACTGCACGAGTCAGAGCTTTCATCATGCCACTCAACTTGAAGCCTGAGTCAACAGGCACACAATTGTTGACTCGGTCAGTTTTTGTCCTTAGTGGGCTGTGGTTTCAGTGTCAAAGTCTTCTTGGTTGGAAACTTATGTAGTTAACAATATATTAGATTAGGTAATGCCATTAGTAATAGGTAAATTATGGGACAAAGACAATACTTACTTTACATATCATAATGGAGACTTGTTTACAGACTTAAGATAGTTCAATAGAAATATAATCCATGTAGCCAGCCTGAACAGTTAGAACCACCACAACTTAAGATGTTGATGATGATGAAAAATACTGAATAGATGTACACAATGGATAGTATTTATATTTTATACAATAAGGGTGGAAAGGAACCATGGAATTTAGTACAGCATGCTGTATCTGTCAAGAAGGTATACAAAACCATTTTTCAGTTCAATAATATTACAAATCTATTTTATGACACCATAGCAACTTTTCATGCACTATTAAGCTGTAAAAATGGAAGCTCATTATTTCCTAATCGATGGCAAGGGTTACCTGATAAGAGACCTCGCATAGTTCATAGTTCCTTGTTTGTGCTCCATACAGCAGCTTTTGATGGCTAAGTCATCACAAGGGGTGGCAAGCTCAATGGGCATGTACAAGGAGGGTTTAGTGATTGCTGTTCTGATACTTCTGATGTCAGAGCTAAAGAGCATATATCTTCTTCTCATGATCGGAGAAGGCATCTGGATCTGAGAAACCAGAGTGAAGGGACCAGGAGAAGGACTTGCTGCCGCTGGCCCTTCTGATACGCCTTTGAGAGTCTTCACCAAATCGAAAACGCTGTCGAAGAACAAAATAACTCATCGTCAACAGCGTGCCTGCCATGATAGGACCTCCGATTGCAGTTATTGTTGTTGCCATCCAGGATGATTGTTTCCCCACGACCACATAAGATAGCGAGAGGAAAGCTGCACAGGTACTGAGGCAGGCAGTCCACATGAGCTTGTTTACAATGGAAACGACCTGCTTCTGGGCACCTGTTTCCCATGCGACCAAAGTGATCTGAACGACGACAACAGCAAGCGAAATGAACAGTGCGGTGGCATTTAAGAGGCAGAACACACGAAAGCCCATTTTGTCAGCTATATTGGCCTTGCCTACTTCATCTCCATCTTGGAAATATTGACCAGGCAAATTGAATATGGCCATAAATGCAATGGATCCGATTAGAACTGCTACCATTGTCACAGAGTTGATGGTATTCTGAACAGCTTCGTGATGTAATTTTCTAAGCTCTTTTGCTATGCCTGTCACATGCCTGATTGTTTTATCATTCTGGATGGACTGGGTGTGGACATCATGTTTTATATCGCTGACAGTTCTCCGCAGCTCATCGTCGTTCTTGCCAACATTCCTTGCATGTTTGGCACCAGCTTCTGAAAGACTTTCCAGAATATCCATCTGAGAATCACCATACGGGATCTTTTCAGCCAAGTCCATTGCAGTTTCATTCTGATTATTGATCTTATTCACCTCGATAGTCTCATAGCACAAAAGAAGCCGTACCATCTGTGGAGAATAGAATATGAAAGTCAGACTAAAGCATAACAAAACAGTTCTATGCATCGATTGTGATTTTAACATTCAGAATAAACTCTTGCCGCGACAAGAATATGCATGCACAAGAGAATATTCGCTGAATTTTCCCATCAGCAAGTTCCAAAGTTATAAAATTGAGGTCAACTAGATAGATTTCCTCGCAATAGTTTTGTCCTCGTCAACAAACTTGTAGGATATAAAATATTTTGGTTGTCATGGAGTCTTTGTACATGTCAAACTAGTCTAACATGTTTATTTACGTTGCTACACTTAATTACTTTCGAATTTTAACACTTTTTGTTCTGACTCTACCATTCACCCCAATGCTTCTCAGTTTAAAGGTAACGCTTGTTTGTCTACGTGTAACTATTATAAAGAATGGTGAGGCTATGGCACTAACAGCAAGAAACCTACATTTCTTCTTAAGGGAGGAAAACTTACTAACAATGTAGGTAATAGAAAGAAAAAAAATTATGCAGAGAGTGAGCCAGCAAAATACCCAGCTACTGTTATTAATACCTGTGGACGCCATTTCCTGGTGGCCATATGCAAAGCTGTGTTCCCCTTCTTGTCACACATGTTCAGAGTAGAAATGTCAGCTTGCAGCAACTCCTCCACAACATCTAGACTGCGACCTTTTACAGCCATATGTAATGCAGTCTGTCCCTTTTTATCCTTTATAGAAACTACTACTGGATCTCTCAGAAGAAGTGCTTTCACAATTTGATGATAACCAACTCTAGCAGCAGTGTGCAGTGCGGTTTTTCCATTCTTCCTCACAATTCTTACTGTGGTATCATCCACATCTAGTATGGAATTCACCACCTCCAAATGGTCCCTAACCGCAGCTGAATAAAGAGCAGTAGTATTTGATGAGTCACATTGTCTGCAGACATCAGGCCAGTTGCTCAGCAGTTCTTTAACAATCACTGTAGGAGAAATAAGAGAACCTCAGATACCAAATAGTATCCCGAGTGAATAGTAAAGGGGAAGTGAAGCAACTCATTGCAACCAGTTGTGCCAAATAAAATTGACAAATAAAATATCCCTAAATACAATGTTAACTCTGAAACCTCTTACTAGAATATTGCTTTACAAGAGGGATGGATAGAAGCCACATCAGACTATAACTTCTCGGTATTTTGAAGAGGAACTAGATTGACATCAGTTGGAAGCGGTCTTCTAGTGTGCTTACATTACCAAACCCTTATACTTGATTCAACAAGAAAGAAGAACCTGAAGAGAAATTGTGGGAACTGTAGAATCTCCTTATTGTTAAAATTTTTTATTGGATTTTGTTACAGTCAACAAAGGAAAGCAACCTTTTTATTGAGAAGAACTCCAAACTAGGTAACAAGTTCTCTATCTGTATCCTTTAGTTTTAAAAAAGATAAAGATATTGGCCGCAATTCTCCAGCAAGGATAGCTGGACCAATTTGACTTTAACTGTTGTTTGGTGAATGTCAAGATATGAACACAAAGCTATAACAAAGTTTATCTCATGATCTCCATCATATAGACCAACAAGAATCAATGAACTCTCCAAAATTCATAAAGGACTATCCTGGTATTAGTATC
The DNA here is from genome assembly GCA_037177395.1 of Alpinia galanga. NCBI lineage: Eukaryota > Viridiplantae > Streptophyta > Magnoliopsida > Zingiberales > Zingiberaceae > Alpinia > Alpinia galanga. The sequence continues at coordinate 5,581,475 of JBAMHZ010000031.1, forward strand.
CTCTATTAGTGAGAGTTTAAAAGGTTAAAGTCACAATTTCCTATGACTATAGGTTGGTGGTTGCTGGTTTTCCCATGTTTTCTTCTTTCGGTCTTTCCTAGTAAGCCTCTTTGGACACTTCCCATTTGTCTCTTCCTTTTCCATGCCAAATCTCTCTTACATGTATCAAGGAGGTTTCCTTCAAAAAAGACATACTCAAGAAGACTCTTCCAAAATCACGCAAACTATGCGTGTTAACTCACTTTGGTTAGGAAAAATCAAACTTATACTGGTAATTCAAGGGTAGGGTCAATCATTGACTAGAACTCATAACTAATATCCAGATAGAAGAAATTTCAACACAGATTCCACTTTCCCAAGAAAGATTATGACTAAAATCTTCTCGCTGCTGATCCCAAATTTTGAGTTGTATAAAAAGTGGTGCAGAAGGCTTGGGACCGACTTTTTCAAAGAAAACAGTGTATTGTAGACATGTATTGATTGATAAAGCAACAGACTGTACAATTTACGGGCACCAGCAACGGATCAGAAATAGATTAAGATCGAGACGAGAATCACAGCGGAAAGGGAGGATCACCGGTGTGCCCGTGCTTGGCGGCGACATGAAAAGCGTCGAGGTCGACGCGGGAGCGGATGACGGCGGCATCGAAGTCATAAAAGCGGAGGAGGTACCGGAATAGCTCCGCCGAGTTTCTCTCCGCCGCGATGTACAGCGCGGTCTCACCGGCGTCCGTCTGCGCGGTCGCCAGGGAGGCCGCCGCCTCCGCCTCCTCGACGCCTTCCAGGACGCGTCGGACGGCGTCGACGTCCCCTGATCGGACGGCCTCGAAGAAGGGCTGCTGCAGCGGGCGAAGCCGCAGATCCATGGCTACCGATCGAGGCCTACTAACCAAAGCTCGACCGAAGTACAAGGAGAACGACTGAAGTCGACGGCAGGAATCTTTAATTTGCCCCCTTCTGAATTAATTTATTTTATTAATTGTTTATTTTCTTTAGGAATTTAATTATATATCTTTCATTTTTTATTGCAAATTTAGGAAGAAGATTTTGTAGTATTATCAAGGACTAAAGTGTTTAAGTGATATATATACCCACAAACGAGCTATTCACCGTATCAAAATTATCTCTCTATATATATATCTAACGTCTGATTTCTTAGGATTCAAGATTGAATTATATTACTTAGTCAATCGGATGATAGACATTAGAGGAGCTCATAAGTGTATGTATATATATATATATTATCATATACAATTTATTTCATGAATACTTCAATTATCTATCATCCAATTATTTGTGCACTATATCTCAATTCTTGAACTCAAAGGGATCAGGTGATATATATATAAAGAGAGAAGAGAGATCTTGTGTGACTGTGTGCGACATGATTGTTCGCAGTTGTCGGCGATTGTTCGACGGTCAATTTCTTTGATGTCGATAGTGATAACATTATAGGTCAATCTCTGAACCCTAGGAGATGTTAATATCGTCTGATCGCGATCGAAATCTACCATAATTCAGCCCAAGTTAAACCGGAATCGAAGTCTGACCTAACTACGACCGAATTTTGGCCGGAATCCAACGATCATAGTTGAATTTGGATAATTGGTAGGAAGATTATTGTGCGTCGCGCACGGATCGCGCAAGGTAAAGAACGCAGAGTATCAATCATGTGTGTATATATATATATATAGAAATGTTACGCTGCGCATCGCTTCCTGCGCGCCCGTGCGCGGCACGGGCGTGCCGAATGCAA
>JBAMHZ010000031.1:5584021-5595076 GCA_037177395.1 Alpinia galanga
TAATATGTGGTGATGACCAAGCGATACTCTTTAGGGGGATATTGTTGGTCAATGGTGATTAAACTCGATGTAGAAGAGGAGATTGTTGGAAGAGAGAGATTATGGTGCAGTCAACCTTGATGATTCAACAAGAAATCTAAGTGGGTCACAATTGATCGAAAACTTAACAATTGGAATTCCAACTAAGAGTTGGCAAATTACAAAATTTAAGTGGATTATGAAGGACCAGAAACTTGGCATGAGATGAGAAATTAAACCTAAGTAGATCACGGAGGATCAGATACTTAATATAAGATGAGAAGATAAGTCCAAGTGGATAATGGAGTATTGGATATTTGACAAGTGATGAGAGTCTTAACATATCACGAATGATCGAATGTTAGACAGGAGATGATAAGTCCAAATAAATCAATCAGGATCGGATGTTTAATAATGATGAAATCTCAATAGGTCAAGGTTGATCAGATGCCTAGCAAAAGAAGTAAAGTCTAAATAGATCAAAAAAAGATAAGATGTTTGGCAAGAGTGAAGTTCTGATAGGTCAAAATTGATAAGATGTTAAGCGAGTGAAATCTTAATATGTCAAGGTTAATTGGATGCTAGATGAATGAAATCTTGATAAGTCAAAGATGACTCGCTTAACAAAATTTAAGTGGATTATGAAGAACCGGACACTTGGCATGAGATGAGAAATTAAACCTAAGTGGATCACGGAGGATAAAACACTTAATATAAGATGAGAAGATAAGTCCAAGTGGATAATGGAGTATTGGACATTTGACAAGTGATGAGAGTCTTAGCATATCACGAATGATCTAATGTTAGACAAGAGATGATATGTCCAAATAAGTCAATCAGGATCGGATGTTTGATAATGGTGAAATCTCAATAGGTTAAGGTTGATTAGATGCCTAGCAAAAGAAGTAAAGTCTAAATAGATCAAAAAAGATAAGATGTTTGGCAAGAGTGAAGTTCTGATAGGTCAAAATTGATCAGATGTTAAGCGAGTGAAATCTTAATATGTCAAGGTTGATTGGATGCTAGATGAGTGAAATCTTGATAAGTCAAAGATGACTGGATACTAAGTGAGAAAAATCCTAGTAGGTTGTGGTATTGACATAGGTCAAAGATGACATGTTTGGACTTTATCATTGTCGACACAGGTGGGTAGGTAGAGAATACCTAGGGGTACTAGACAATTCTCTTTAAGGAACTTGGCAAAATAGCCCCATAGCTTAAGGAGAAGGGTGCCTCCTTACAAAAGGGGTCATAGTGACCTGGCCTAGGCTCAGGCGACTGTTTATCAAAAATACAGGTCTTTGTAAAGTCGTAAGACTATGTATGGAGGGCTGATGTTTGCCCAGTGTTAAAAGCAGGGACAGATCTACATATACATTTAGAGGGCGCCCCCAATTCATATGATTACTCTTTAATTTTTTTTATATTTAATCATAATCATAATTATTTTTGTCATTTACTATATGACCCCTCTAAATTTAAAATTCTAAATCTTCCCCTTAGAAGGTCAAGGAAATTGGTGACCTGATGACAAGGGAGCCGGTGATCGAAGCCTTGGTGAACGACAACTGTAATTATAACAGTCCTAAGGTAGTGAAATTCCTTGTCGGGTAAGTTTGACTTGCACGAAAGGCATAACGATTTGGGCACTGTTAGTGAAATAGACATGTCTATGAAAATGTGGACTACCCACATCTGGACAAAAAGACCCTATGAAGCTTTACTGTTCCCTGGGATTGCCTTTAGGTCTTTCTTGTGCAACTTAGGTGAAAGGCAAAAAAGGCCTCCTTTTGAGGGGGCCCAAGCCATTAATGAGAAACCACTCTAGAAAAGCAAAATTCTAACCTTGTGTCAGGACCTACAAGCTAAGGGATAGTCTCAGGTCGATAGTTTCTATGGTGTGTAGGCCTCCCAAAAGGTAATAGAGGCATGCAAAGGTTTCCTCTGGTAAGATGAAGATTGACCCTCTGAGTGTCAAGGTAGATGGGAGCTTAACTGTAAGACCCACCCGTCGAGCAAGGATGAAAGTCGACCTTAGTGATCTGATAGTGTCGAGTGGAAGGGTCGTTACTCAACGGATAAAAGTTACTCTAGGGCTAACAAATTGATCTTCTCTAAGAGTTCACATCGACGGGAAGGTTGGCACTTCGATGTCGGCTCTTCGCCACCTGGGGTTATAGTATGTTCCAAGGGTCGGGCTGTTTTCCCATTAAAACAATATGTGAGCTGGGTTCAGAACGTTGTGCGATAGTTTGTCTATATTCGATGCGGGCGTTAGACCATTGTGAGGACCTTTCCCTAGTACGAGAGGACCGAGAAGGACACGCCTTTGGTGTATCAGTTATCATGCCCATGGTAACCGCTGGGTAGCCAAGTGTGGAGCAAATAATTGCTAAAATTTTCTAAGTAGCAAGCCTATTTCAAGATGAGTGTTCTCTTATTTCGACTTTCCCAGAGTACCCAGTAGCACAGTCGAGACAACGATGGGTTCTTTGTCCATGTGGGGATGGAGCAACAAAAGTCTTGAGAATCCAAGACAAGGTCAAGGCGAGACGAGTTGTTTATCATTATGATAGTTGTCAAGTGGAAGTGTGGTGATGTATGCAGTTGAGGCATTCTAATAGACCAAGAGATTTGAATCTTGTTCTTATAGGACTTGTTCAATTCGATCAGACACTCGCTATCTATTTTCATTGTTCAATTGTTTGGCAATATGAAAAACCAAAGGCTCTACCCACCCTCTCCATCTATCCAAGGGATGGAAGGCAGAGGCTTTTAGTGTCCCTTCTAGTCAAGAATTTAGGCCTCACAATCACTAGTCAATATGCTTTTCTCTTATGCCTTTCTTCGTTCATGGTTTGGTTAGATATTCTGGTGTCCTAGGTCTAGAGGAACCACACCAATCCATCATGAACTTGGTGGTTAAACTCTACTGTGGTGAAGATACTGTAGGGGAGGTCTTGCAGAAAAATAGCTCAACACCATAATGATAAAAAGCTTAACACCCCTTATTTGATTTGACTTTTTCCATATTTAAAAATATGAAAGAGATAAAAATCCAAAAAGCAAAGGTCGTCTTATTTTAAATCTCAATTATGACATCTCTTCCCTATCACTTCACACCTCAGAACATATTGTTCTATTTCTTATAGATAGAGAAATGCTCTTTTACATCTTAATTCAAAATGGCTAGGGAAAGGTTCCTTTTTTAGGGTACTCCTGAGGACAGATCCAGTGGAGAGAGGGTGGGGCTTATAAGTAGAGAATATTAGATACTTAGCAATGGTTAAATTCAAACAAATTAATAAGGATTGGATGTTTGACAATGGTGAAATTTTGGCAGGTCAAGATTAATCGAATATTTGACACAAGAAGTGATGTCCAAATAGGTCAAAAGAAAATAAGGAGTTTAGCAAGAGTAAAGTCTTTGCAGGTCAATGTTGATCGGATGCTAAGAGAATCAAGTCTTCACAAGTTAAGGTTGATTAGATGCTAAGTGAGTGAAGCCTTGGTAGGTCAAAGATGGCTGAATGCTAAGCGGGAAAAGTCCTGCTAGGTTGTGGTTAACTAGATACTAGGTAAAGTGAGATTTTAGCCTTGGAAGGATTGAAATAGGAATATCAGTCGATTGATATGAAGTAGCAAACGACTGATGAATTATAAACCTCGAAATTGGGGGTTTACGGAGGTTTTGAGCGTGATCAATCGACTGCTGGAGTTGACAGTCAATTGATGTTGCTGTTCGAGCGAACAAAGAGTTCTAAACTTGATTGTTCAACTTGATTGATCGTCATCAATCGATTGATGGAAAGGATCAATCAATTGATAACACTATAGTAGTATATAGAAGATTTGACAGTTGATTAGGAAACTTAATTATTTAAGCATCAGTCGACTGATGATAATGACCAATCCATTGTTGTTGGTTGAAGTTAAGCTGGAACAGCTATTCTATTGGTGCAATATTCGAGTGTACAATGGATCAATCGACTGATGAGTTCTATCAATCGACTATTAGGTAGAAATTAGCCCGATCTATAGCTTATAAAAGAAGATTTTAGAGATATTTGAAGAAGCCAATTATTATAGTTTTTGAAGGAGAATGTCAGTGCATTTCTAGACCTCAGGAGACATTTCAAAAGCAATTGACAGCAAGTAAAGCAAAGATCTCTTATGTAAATAGTGTATTTACATTGTATTTATTTTCGTATTTATCTTTGCATTTAGTTTGTATTGCTTGTAAGATCAGATATTGTAAGAAGTTTCTCCGCCTCCGGAAGGTATCTGAGGAGAAAACATAGTTAACTATCACTAGGGTGCTAGGCCGTGGAGTAGGAATCAGAGATTCTAAATCACGTAAAAATTGAAATGTTATACTTGTGTTATGTTTTGTTTTATATTTTTGTTTCCGCTATGTACTAATCATTTGTAGATGAGCACAACGTACAACAAATCGTGAATCGCTACTCACCACTTATAGCAAAGTCAACGGTCCCAACAATATAGAAACTCATTAATTTATCAAAATTTGCAAATAAGTTGTAGAACAACAACTAAGCTTTTATCCTACTTATAGGGGTCGAGTAAATAAGTTATAGGATGGTAATTATAAAAATAATAATAACAATCAAATCTTTATCCAACTAAGTGGGGCCAACTATATAAATCCTATTTTATCTTATTTTATGATTGTTAACTAAGTTTTTTTTTGTCTCTCTTCCTCGATTAATGTACGTATTTGTCATAGTCTCATATCGCCTAACTGGGATATTTTATAGTGTCTAAATACATATTCATATCATCTTGAACGTGATTCTCGAAGTTTTCTCTCAATAGATACAACCAAGACTTTCTCTATAATGTTTTCATTTCTTATCTATTCATCCCTATATGTCGATATATCCAGCTAAAATATTCTATATTTTACATTGCAACTAAAAAATAAAAATCATAATAAAATATAAAATTCAATAATTCATATTCATCAATCCAAATTGGAAGAAAATATATAACTAGTTTAGTTGAAATCATGTAACATTATGAAAATGTTATAATATCAAAACATAGATAAAATAAGTAATGTCACATGTACTAGTGGCTTATAAAACCATAAGAATCCTTATACTTATTTAGACTGGTACCCAGATCACCTAAGTTATTTTTAAAATGATCACTTAGCAAGGTTGCCTAGCCACTCGATGAAGTGATAATAGTGGTGAATTAAATAAAGAGGGATTAAGCTTAATTTTTCTTGCAATAAGAATGAATGTAGATATTTTGTATAACTTATGGGATACTAGGGCTATGAATGCATAGGTATACTATATCATTGTGTTTTAATCTACCAATGTATTAAATTATTTTTTACAATAATAATTACTCAACTCAATTATTCTCCTATTAGTGATGTTAGAATATTGTAAATATGTCTAGGGATAATATTAGGGATAATCCCTAATATACCTAGGGATAATTATTTTTTTTAATTTTATCTCTTAGGATAAAGTTTGATTTATTCCTTAGACTAAGCCTTATGTTTGGATATAAATAAGGCTTACTCCTTTGCTTTTCCTAACATGTAATAACATAGATTTTCCTTCTATGAAATAACATGGTATCAGAGCCTAACTAGGGTTAGCCGACGCTGCCTCTCTTTTCCTTTCTCTCTTTTCCCGCCGACGCCGCCACTTCCCACGACCGTGCCGCAGCCTGCTCTCCAGTTGTGCGCCGTCGCAGCAGCGCCGACCGCCTTCCCTGCCACCCTATCCTCGCGACGACTTGCCTCCGGCCTCCGCTGCCCTCTTCTCCGCAGCTCCGTCGCTTGTTGATGGCACGGACAATCTCTCCCCTCCGCTTTCTGGATTCCAGTGCGCGAAAGCTCGAACCACGGAAGCCGACGAGGAATCGCGAGATCCCGTCGCAGATGTTGCTGTACACATCGAAGATTTCGATCACAACGCAGTCCATGGCCTCGAGAATGAGGCTCACCTCCATCCCGTCGGCGTACGGCCGGATCTGCATTAGGAGGTTGAGGAGAGTCTGGAGGCGCTCGAGCTCCTCCAAATCGGCGTCGGCGGCCGAGTTTGTTTCTTCCTCCACTTGTCCGGAATCGTGTTTATTAGGGTTTCTAGTGGAGAAAACGGAGCGCCGGTCGAGGAAGCGGAAATAGGCGCGAACGAAGGCGGAGAAGCCGGAAGGCGACGATCGGTCGCTGAAATCGGAGAGATCGAAAGGGAGGCGGCCGAGGCGGGCGGATGGGGGCGCGTCGTCGGAGCAGAGAAGGAGGCCGTGGGCGAGGAGGAGCGACTTAAGGGCGACGACCCAGGAACGAGTGCGGGAGGCTCTGCGGGAGAGCGACAACATCAGGGGGCCGAGGAAGGACGACGGGGCGGCTCGCGCCCACGCAAACACGCGCCCAGCGCTCCTGTAGTCCATCGAGCGGTCATCGTGGCTGGTGGCCCGGATGATCGCCGCCTCGACCTCGGGGCCGCCGCGGTGGCGACGGCGCCCGGTGACGATCCTCGTAAAGCAAAGGCTCTGGGCGTCTTTGGCAACTCCCGCCGCGCGACGCCACCACGCCTTGGGCGGCGCCATTGGGCGGGGTCCGCGCTCGGCCCGAAAGGTGGGATTTGTGCACCCAAGTTTCGAGCTTTTATCAATTCTACAACTGGACTATCCTTCTTCAACCTGGTGATCGGCAGAATGGAAGGCGGGAGGAAGGAGACAGCGTACGGGAGGAGCTCCGAACGGCGCGGAGGAGGAGGAGGAGAGGAGCGCAGCGAAGGGGCGGCCAAGAATTGCGCCACATAAAGTGGCGTTGCCTTGTTTTACCTCTTTTTTATTAGACGGCACGCAAAGCAGTAAACCTGAAATAATAATAATAATAATAATAATACGTTTTTAAGAAAAAAAAATACGATCGAAATTTAAAAACATTTTGTTTTGCTTTTATAAAATATAAAAATGTATGATACTTTAGTTGTAAAACTGGATCATTTAAAATCGCCTATGAAATTATTAACATACTGTGTATTTGAATTAAAGGTAAAACTGGATTATTAATACTTTAATATACATAAAATGAACAGGAATGTTTTTAAGTATATAAAATAAATGGATTATTTAAAAAAATTCCCTTTTTTTATTTATAAAAAGTATTTCTATACATCCTTGACACGTTAGTCGGGTTGGATTCCATCTCCATTCCGAACTCTAGGGTTTTCGTCTCCCCGACAGGTATGGCAGCAGGTCCGTCCAACTCCGATTGGGCGCCCGTCGAGGGAGAAAGTAACGAGCCGGCTACTCTGAACGAGCTCTACAACATCAACGTAGTTCCGTCCGAGCTCTTTCTCAAGTTCCGCAAGCAAATTGAGAGCTTCCGCGTCGGTGTCAACCTCGAGGTTAGGGTTTCTTTGTTTTTTCCCTTTTGGTTGATTAAGTTTCTGATAGGATTGCTTCTTATATTGTGCTTCATGATTCACTTGTCGCAGCGAATGAATTTATTTTTTAGAAGAAAAAAAACTTCTTTCTTCTTTATTTGAGCCCGTGTTCTGTTTAAGTTGCCGAAGTTGAAACGAGTCGTAGAAAAAACATGCAAGTCTGTCTCTTAAAGGAACATGTAGTAACTCGTTTGAATGCCAAAATTGATTGCTTTCTCTGATAACTGTTTCAGAAACTGAATATTAGGTTCGACAGGTTTGGATCCTGAACTTGTGAAATAGTTCCTTTGTTTCTTCCTTTATGCACTCTCTTTAGCTTTCAAATTGTCATATAACCAACTCAAACTCTACAACATGGAACTTTCCTTTTCTGCAACTCTGGCCAGTGAAGTTTGTAATTATTAGATTTGTGAGTTAAACATACATATGTTGAATGTTCTCGTGAGACGTTATCCTTGCCTAGCAGTTAGTGTTGTTTCTATTTTATGCTGTTGCAGCAACCAAGTTTGTGGCTGCTATTTTGAAGAATTCATTCTGCAGTTCTCTGCTTGAACTAAGTTTTCTTTCAGCTAGCTGATAGATTGTCTTTTCTCGTTTCAGTTTTTCAACTTTCCTACCAATGAATATCAGGCAAAGCTAGTTTTAAAACCCACATCATCAGATAGGAGGTGGAAGTTCATTTATGAGCCCTTGCACGGAGATATTCGACTGCTCTCAAACAAGATACCTCTTACTAAATATTTGACTCTCCAGGTTTGTTGTCTTTGACTGAACAACATTCTGCTCAAACTAAAACAAGTCAGTTTTTTCTGAATGTGCACAAGGATAATTTTGATGCACTATTTAGTTTTGCTTAGTTATGTGAGTTACATTGCAATATAACTTATTGTCCCCATAAAGCCCATGATTCATGTATTGTCCCATGCATCCCATAATTTATGCTGTCCTGAAGGATTGCCCCATGTGTCAAATGATCCAATAATTCCATGTTGCAAGCTTATATAAGGGCTTCAAGTGTAACTAACTTGCATGTTCTAGGTATATAAAATTTACTTTTACAGATGTCTCATTTTCTAGGTATATAAGTTCTGGGAAAGACCTGCACAAGTCCACATGGAAGTGGCGATGTCCATTAATTTATGCAATTGCATGCCTAACATCAACATGAATCTTTTTAGTTCACTCCCTCTCAATTCTCAGCTGATTTTGAATTGTGGGAAGGCAGGGATACATTGCCAGTCACAAGATTGTGGTCTACAACATTGATCATTAGAGTAACCACTACCATCATCCTCGTATATTTCAACTGAAGTTTCAGCAGTTGACCAATTTCACTGATTTCTAGATAAATTTTAACTAATTGCTGTATGGTTAGGGTATGACTGACATCAAGGGGTTTGATGACTTTCATTAAAAGGGTAGCTCGATGCACGAAACTCTCATCAATGCGGAGTCGCGGAGAAGGGTCTATTGTAGGAAGTATACGGTCCTACTCTGCATTACAAGAGGTTGTTTGCGTAACTTGAACCCATGATCACCAGGTCACACAATAACAATTTTATCGTTGCACCAAAACTCCCCTTCTGTTTGATGACAATAAAATCATTTCCCCTTGTAATTTTTTTCATTGTCGGACTTAATTATCTATGAGTTAAACTTAATCATTTTGGTTAAAACATGTTTATATCGTGGAACTTAGTATCCTACCTAGAAATGGGGAAAATTCTTCAAAGAATGGTTCAACACAGGCAAAGTGTTCATTCAATCATCTCCTTATCCTGAACAAAAGTTTTCACAGTGGATTTTAGTTATTTTGGTAGTAGCTTATGCAAGTCCACAAGTTTTCATAAGTTTACTCTGTCCTTTTCCAGTTCTTATGATATTAGTGCTGTTTTATGTATAGGACTTTTATGTTATAAAATTTTCCCAACATAGCTCACTGATCTTTTATTCTTCATTTAATGTAAAATTAAATATAAAATAATGATATTTATAAAAAAAGGATACTATCTAGGTATACAACAAAGAGAGAATTTTTGTTTTTCTATATGATCCTATACGAAGAAACTTAACCTACCAACAACATTAATGAATGCTTAAATTCAGTAAGTTTATTATTTGACATAATTTTTTATCACAATTTTATCAGTTATACTTGTAAGATACATTACTTGGATATCTGCCATTTGTCTTGAAAAATTTATGTGATTGAGATGCATTATTGACAGATTGTGCACCAAAGAAGTACATAACTAAGACGAGATACTTAATCCCCGATGACTTGTTGTTCCTTCACACAGGTAGGAATTGGTCATAGTTTCCACTTGAATGCAACTGGGTGGAAATGGAAGCTATCCACATGCTTGGGTGGAGATGGCATCTCCCAGATCCGGAACAAGACATCAATTGGTGTTTGCCCAGGGGTCGATTTGAGGATTGGTTGGAGGGCGGAATATGTACTTCCCGAGATTCATGGGTAAGTAATCTGCTATCTGTTAACTGATGCTTGTATTCGACTATTCGTCTTAAGTTACAGTTTTCGAATGATAGTATACATTTTGGATATTGAGTAGATTACATACAAGTTTATATTGGTCGACATTTGACAGGGCGGTTGGCACTGGGGAACCAATGTTCAACATGAATTATGGTCGCTTGCATGCCTCGATCGATAGATTCGAAGCAATAATCACTCATTGAAGTCATCTTTCCCTTTATATGCTCTGATTTAGTTAAAACACAAAAAGAAGAAAAACAAAAAACATTCCTTATGTATGCTACATGCCCTCTTCTTCTAGGGTTTTTATTTGCAATTCTTGTACAGTGTTCCTCAATGCTTAGAAAGTAAGAAAGTGTTGAAACATGGATTGCTCTCTTTGCTCGATATCCTGTTTCTTGGCTTTAACATAGTTTCTGGTCATTGTTAAAATATCGATATTATTGTCAGTTCAGGTATATCACTTTCATATCACACTTGTAGAAATTACAGATTCCCATTGAGGTAGATACCAATTATCAAAGGATGATATTTAATTTCATTTGACAATGATAAATATACTAAATCTTAGGGTCTCTTTGCTAGAGAATTGAGAATGCTAAGAAGAAAGATACTGAAAGAAAATAGAAAATGGAGGAGGAAATGAATATTCCAAAACTTGCTCATTTGGGAATATTCTAAATAAGGAAGAAAGAAAGATGGAAGTCATCATTCCAATCATCTTTTTTTGTCGCTGGCTTACAATTTATTCACTGTGGCTGGCCGTTGAAACAGTGAATCCTTCTCCTATATTATATTTTCATCTATATTTTTATAATTGTTAATTTGAAAAATAGGTAAATTCACGTAAGAAGAAAATTAAGTTTTCCTAATTTTTGGAAAAAAATATTTCTTTTTCTTTGATGCGGTGGCTTTTGTATTTGAGTTCTCATAATAGAGAGGAGTTCGCATAGCCGTAGTAGTAATTTCTTTCTCTTATCAAAGTCAACACATGTCAAAGAGTGTTGTTGATATTCCGATGATGACTTTCAATGCTTAATTCAGATAGGGATTTAGAAGAAAAAATAAATGAATTTAATGCAGTAAAAGTTGATGGAGAAG
>JBAMHZ010000031.1:5599421-5623161 GCA_037177395.1 Alpinia galanga
ATGTTTTTTTTCTTAAGTAGTTAATAATCCTATATATATTTATTTTCATATCAATGGAATATATATAGCAGTATTTATAAAAGTTTAGAAGTATTTTTAATATTTATTATCTTATTTTTTATTTAATTATAATAAATTTTTGTAATATAGATTTAATTTTAAATGGATATATTAATGATGATTTTTTTTTTATCTTTATACATATTAACAATAAAAGAAAAATAGAAATATATTTTTGTTATATTCTTTATTATTATTTAGTTGTATTTGTTTTACACCCTAGATTAAAGTTATATATTATATATGAAATATTAATTATGTATTATAATATTTTAATTTTAATAAAAGATTATTCGACCATAAGATTATTCTTCCATACTGTTACTATATATAGTATAAAATACTAGAAATAATTTATATAAAATTTATAAAAAAAATATAATTTAAAATATGGATTAGAAAGTAATATATCAGATTTTTAAAATATTAGTAATAATAACATAAAATTTATAAAAAAAATATAATTTTTATTAAAAGAACAGATGAAATATCTATGAAAATCCTTCTCACACGATAAATATAAAGATGAATATAATTCACTTGAAATAACTGAGATATCTCTCATTTTTCATAAAGATAAATATAATTTATGAGAAATATTTATATATATTTTATTATTATAATAGTTAAAATAGCGAGGAAAGGTTTTGAAAGCGTTAAGGATGTAAATTAAGATGGGTACAAATTACAAGGTCAAGCTAGTAAAATCCCGAAAATTTTAAGGGGGCAAATAAAATTAGGTCAAAGGGATTACATGCTGAACGTTAGGGCCCGATTCGCGTTCAAGTCGGTCGTCTCGTACAACGGCAGCTCGCCTCCTCCTCTATCGGCCGCCGTCAAATTCTCCAGCTCGAACAGATCCGAACTCGATTCGCTGCCCTCCCAGTCTCTTCCGTTCTCCTCCTCCTCCGCCGCCGCGGCCGCCCTCAGCAGCTCCTCCACTCTCGCTGCCACCTTGCCGGAGCCGTCCTGTGGGTGTTTGTCCCCGCGCGGCCGCGCCTCCTGCTCCGGGTGGAACCTCACCGTCTTTTTCTCCTTTGGGGTCGCCGACGAGTTCCTCGCCGGATCCTCCCCGACTCCGGCGGCAGAGGCGGCGGGGGGTGCGACCTTGGACTTCTTGGGGCTCCTCGCGGTGGCGAGCAGCGAGGCGAGGAAGCTCGCCAGCCGCGCCCCCGGTGAAGTGGGGGCGGAGGACGACGACGTCCTCCCCTTACTAAGGCCCCGGAGCCCTCTGTGGACGGATCCGCACCGCGAGTTCTTCTTTCTATTATTCTTCTCCGTCGCCGGCGAGTCCGGCCGCGGAATGTTGGAAACCGAAGGATCGACCACAAAATTGACCGTGCGGCGGCCGTGTTCGATGCCTGCATTGCTGCGCGGTCGAGAAACCGCCGCGCCGCCGTCCCGGCCATGCCACGTCAGCTGCGCTGCGCTTTTGCGAGGTAACGAGCCATCTGCTTTGCCATTTCCCCTGCTTTTGCAGTGATCTGTGTTATCGTTGCCGTCGATGGATCGGTAGATGACGTCCAGTAGGGAGGAGGAGAAGGATGGGCTCCTCGATCGTGTGCGATGGAGGTGGTGATGCGATGGTGCTCTCTCCCATCTCTCCATTAACCCTCCTTCTCTGTCTTTGTGAGTGCACGCCAGGTGTTCGGGAGAATGCCAACCCCAGGTTTTGCTAGAGATGAGGAGAGGGAACTCTCTACACAAATATATAACGTATAACGAGGGAAATTAAAGGGGACTTAGTTGGTGAGATGTCCTGGGACGTGGCTTGCCTTTCTTATGCAACCCAACCAATGTGTTTTCTAACCCAAGTGAACAGCCCAGGACTAACTCTGATGATTGGAATCTGTCTGTATTAGATAGGGATCAATTTTACCCTACTCTTCGGTAGCGGCAATTGAGAGGAGCCTCTAATGTGACAGTTTCACATTTTTTCTAACCCAGTTAAACTGATTAGCCAATCAAACTAGACTAAGTCTGGTTCTGACCAAAATCTCTTCGTTCATGGAATCTAAGGCTAGTAATATTGGCCATGACTCGATAACATGACACTCTTTGACTTGACCACAACCATCATTAATTGTTTAATTGGATATGATTAGCCACTTATTCTTGGTTCAATTGATCTAGCCCATCGACCTAATCCAACTTCCTAAGCAACACCTTTTGATTGATGCTACCTCATCCATCACCTTAGTGTTTGCTTAAGGTGACTTTGTTTTCCATGCCAAAAGGAACCATTCGCACTCTCAAGTTGTCAAAATCGAAGGTCAATCTAATTTCTTATATTTGTCTCCTTTCCTTCACATTTTTCACTATTGTAGTGATGAGGAATCAATCCATTTAGCTAAGCTGATGAGGCAGGAAGCATTAGGTGGAGGGAGGGGCCATGAATCCACACCACTTTGATTGCTTCCCCATGTCACGTCCTCATCTATTGATTAAAAATTTAGGCCCTTCCTCCACTAATCATTGTTTAATGTTGGGTTTAGAAAGCGAGCTATGATCTTTCTTCACATGGATATGTTCTTCCCAATTCCAAATTAATTTACAGCTGCCATTACATGCACGTACTGCATAACAAATATTTTTAACTTAAGTTTGATCCAGTTTCCAATTTGTATCACTTCTAATGACAATTTAGTATTAGAGGATTGTCAATTGTCAGAGTTTGAATTCATATAACTGTGGAAGTTTAGCATTGTCCCTTCTACCCTGAATGCAGAGTACATCCAATGTGGCTGGAGTAGAGATGAAAAGAAAAAGAGAATTGTTTATATAGTTAATTTAGATATGCCAAAGGACAAGCTACCTACTTTCTCGTCACTACACGTTAGGCTCTCTAATTATCTTGTATTATTGCTTATTGGCACCTACATGTTCTCCTGACATATTCTACCTGCAGATTTGATTAATTAGATCACAAAACAACCAATCATTGCCTGAGACTATTTTCATCTCACAGTGGGACTCTCATGGTTTTTGCCATGAATTTGGATGATTTGTGTTGCCGAGCCTGGTAAGAATAAGTTGTTATGAGCAGGACAAGGACAATGCACTGCTTGTAGTATGGTCAAGTTAAAATCAGATAATGACTAATGAGGTATGTTTGATATGGCTTGGATGTAACACTTCGGTTGAAGGAAATTTGACATGGAAAACAAAGCCAAGCATCTCAAATGAATTGTTATTATTGAGCTAAACATGAGCTTATTCATGAACATTTTCCGCTTTTAATGATATATGACGTTTATGATATTTTAAAATTCATGATAATCCTTTCTAGGGTTGCCTATTCTAAACTTGATAATCCTCTACCACCCTTAAAAAAATTTCCGTAGGATCCCTTTTGTTTAGCCTAAATTATGAGTTGTTTGCAGCTTTTGTTTATTTTATTTTATTTTGATAATCTAAATGTCTAAGCTTCCCATGACTAATTATGAAAATAGATGATTTTTCTAAATGTCTTATCTTAGTTTCTCTTTGAATTGCAGCAGCCGACAACCATCTTTATCGTCATTATTTTCAGGTATATTCAACTAAAAATCACTTATTATGATTAAGATTTTATATAGAGAAATTAGCCACTAGGGAATTCATACAGAACGGAGAATAGACAATGCTTATTGTATAACAGTTTGAATCTATATGATTGTTAAGAATGGAGGAGGATTTGAGTCCGGCTATGGGGGAAAAAGGAGAATAAACAATGCTTAATTCTTCTACAAAATAAAATTAATTCTTGCCTAAACCCTAAATATAAATTTAGAGATCTCAATTTTTTTAATCCATAACTTATGATATGTCTGTTAAAATTCCACTAGAATTATTTCCCCTCTACTTTTCTTCTGCAAAAGTTTGGATCCTTCAAGCTAAGGGTCTCCTCATTCCGACTACAGGTAGAAGAGGAAGTAAATCATGATTGATCTTTGATTGTACAAATACTTGGATACGATGGAGGGCAAACACTCTTATTGATATTTTTACCCAGCAATGAGGATTGATCTTTGCTTAAATTGTGCTAACTATCCAATTTTGCTCATGGAGGCATCATTCCCCCTTTTACAAATCTAGCTTTGGTCACAAATTAACTTTTTTTTTTGTTAAAATTTGATTAGAATGTGTCCTTGCAACCTCTAGTAGTCTTTAATCACCGAATGCTCTTTGCTAAAGAGTTTATGAACTCGCTCCATTCAATCCAATTCTTCGTACTATAAGTCTAACTCGTCTCGAGACTTCAGTTTACTTTAGCTCTCAGGTTGATTCAGTTGGTAAATATAAAAGGATAATTCTTAAGTAGATAGAGATTAATTTTCGGGGAGATTTTAACTCTGGACCATCGATCGATTCTCTCTTTTGCATTTATCATATTTGAGTTCCTGATTTATTTTCCTCCTTGGTAGGGATAGTTAAGGGGGATTACTAATGTGGCGATTCTATTTTTTTTCCTAGAGTTTACTTTGTCTTAAGCCTCTATAGCCCATCTACCAAATCTACTAGTTCACAAATCTTGGTACCAAAAATTCTAGGTAAAATTAGAAAAATAATTTTTTTATAGTAAAATATGGTAACGTTCATCTCAAATTTCCTCCACCATCAACATCAAGATTTGTGAAAGGATGATAAATCATAGTATGAGTATCCTCTTAAATGGAAGGTTTAATTGTCTGTAAGAGAATAATTCTCAGGAGAATCGAATCTTATTTTATTATGATAAATTTATCATTCGAATATAAATTCAATTGCGTCTAAGGCTCTTGGAATTTATGTACATTGTCTTTGTCGAGGGAGAAGATTAAAAAAAAAAATGATAATGTTACTCGAAGACACATGTAATATCATTTATCATGTTGACATTGCATTGAAAGAGAAAGGATAATTTTATGGGAGAATACAATTTAATCCTTTGTTAAGGTGTGGTTTGATGATGAATTTTTAAAAAATTTATAGAGGCGATTCTATATACAGGAGTTTACTTGGCGGATAAAGTACAATTTTAATGTTGGACAATCTTTCAGGGATGACGTGACTGTGGAGTTCGAGTTGCTCCGTTAAAGTTGTGAGCGCTTCCTTAATTTACCTAGACAGTTGGTGAAGATATGTTGGAGCTTTAACTTCTTCCGATTTAGTTGTTAAAGAGGCATCCCCGAAAGGATTGTAGGGTAAGGCTAATCATCCATAGAGATTAATCAGACCAAAGGTTTAGATACTCTAGTGCTCGCAAAAAAAAAAAAAAAAACACTTACGACCCCTTTAGAACGAAAAGGGGACCTCAATCCATTTGCAATATCCACCAAGGTAAACAAGGGAGAATATGCTGAAGCTGCAAGTAAACAGGTTTTGCAATTGTGTGCGATCCTTTAGAAAATAAAATAATAAAAAAATTCAGAAGACATTTCAAAAATCAAAAACACTGATCTGGAATTTCCCGCCATCTTGCACCCAATGGATCGAGTCAAACAGACACACCGATCTCACTCGAATCTTCTCTCTCTCTCGTCTCTCTCTCGTGGCGAAACCCTCGACTTCGAGATCGACAGGAGGCCGAAACCCTACCCGAGATGAACAACTACCACATCTACGAGGCGATCGGCCGTGGAAAGCACTCGGTGAGTCTGCTTCTCTACTGCTCGATCCATCTGTGTCCCTATCGTGCATTTCTCTCGAAGAAGATTGGAGTTTTCAGGGTTCTTTTCGGCCTTTTCTTTGTCTCGATTGCTGCAGGTGGTTTATAAAGGGAGAAAGAAGAAGACGATTGAGTATTTTGCGATAAAGAGCGTGGAGAAATCCCAGAGGTCGAAAATTCTTCAGGAAGTAAGCGACGCTATGATTTCGAAGTTTGTATCTTTACTCCGAAGCTTATTTTTTTTATGAGGGAAATAACCCTGAACAGCTCAGTTTTGGTTAGTTTAATAAATACGCCATTTTGCGGGATTTTAGTGTTATTCTGTTGCTAGATGCCTTGACAAATTTTACCACTCTTGCTGACGCTAAGGATAGTTTCTTTGAGCCTGCTATGTCGGCTGCTTCAGGACACCATGGATGACTAATTGTTCTGTACATGTTCAATGGAGAAACTTTATACTCACACACACACGAAGTTATTTTCCTTCCTCTTGTAACTTTTCTGCCCAGTAAAATTCACTGTATTCTCGTATTTGAGTTCTGCAGGTTCGGATGCTTCATTCTCTGAATCATCCAAATGTACTGAAGTTTTATTCTTGGTAAGACAAGGGCAATTCTGTTTGATTATTTTACATTATGAAAAATCTGAATTAAAGTGCCTTTTAGACTTTATCTCAGTCAATTTTTCCTTGTATATTTTGATGAAAATATGTTTGATGGAACTATGCTGAGTTTCTTCAGGTATGAAACCTCCGCTCACCTTTGGCTGGTTCTAGAGTATTGTGTTGGTGGTGACCTCATGACATTATTGAAGCAGGTACTTCCAGTGTATATTATGCACTCCCAGTTTCTTATCAATAAAGATAATACTTTCTATCACCTACTAATTATCAATGGATAATAAGGGGATAACTGACTTTTGCATATAAGTGTGTTTATTCCTTGCAAACCAAGAACTTTTTTTCCAGATTGCATTTTGATTAGCTAGATGCTAATTGTTAGATTCCAAGTGTCAATATGAAAGTGAGATAAATCTTCAGCTGCTTTATCTATTTTCATCTTTCAAAATCAATTCTGTTTTGTGTGCTTGTCAGGGTCATGTTTAGTACTGATAGTTGAATAGATTTGTTTTTTTTTCTTCTGATGTCCTATCTTCAGTGATGATTTTTAATGTCTTTTCTTTATCAGTTTATTATTATCGCACTATATGTTTTAAAGCTTTAACACACTGGTTACAATTGCCAAAAGCATTTGTGAATGTAATGCCTATTGCTTGTTTGTATTGTATATAGATAAAAAATGAATTTATTGAAACAGCTGCTGAATTTGATAGGGTATTTGATTATTCTGTTCTCTAATCAAATGATCCTAATAACTAATGTTACAATAACAAAAGATTTGACACTAACAGATATAATGAAGCTTAGAATGAGGAGATTTTTTTTTAAAATACTTATAGACTGATGTTATGACTCATTTTATTGTTTTTGTAATTTTTTTCACGACTTCCTTAAATTATTGCACTTATGGTAGTATAACATGTTTGCAGGACAGACAACTTCCTGAAAATTCCATCCATGATTTGGCTTTCGACTTGATCAAAGCTCTGCAGTCAGTGTTATTTTAGGAAAATTTTGTTACAACTATGGTAGCACTATGGTTAAATTTCTAACAGGAAATTTTTTAGGTTCTTGCATTCGAAGGGAATAATTTACTGCAATCTAAAGCCATCAAATATTTTATTGGATGAATTTGGATTTGCCAAGGTACTCTCCTCTAATTTTGATCTTTTTGTACTAATTTAGAGAAACATTTCTACCTAACTACTTTTTTTTCCCGTATAACCTCCTTTAGCTTTGTGATTTTGGATTGGCTAGGAGATTAATTGATATTGAAAAGAATACTATTGCTGTGGTGAGTTCCTCATCTCTTGGAGCCATTTGTTAATATCATAGGAATGCTATCAATCTTCATTTTTTTCGGCTAATACTTTTCATGTTATTTGATTATTGATGCACATTAGCTGCCTCAATCAAAGCGTGGAACTCCATGTTATATGGCTCCTGAGTTGTTCCATGATGGAGGGATCCACTCTTATGCTTCTGATTTATGGGCTCTGGGGTGTGTGCTATATGAATGCTATACTGGAAGGCCACCTTTCACAGGGACTGAGTTTACCCAGTTAGTGAAGTCGATTATTTCGGATCCCATACCAACTCTTCCAGATAACACATCCAACTCATTTGTGAGCCTGATCAATGCACTTTTGGTCAAAGATCCTGCTCAAAGAATAGAATGGACTGAACTCTGCCAGCACAATTTTTGGAGAACTAAGGTTGTTTCTGTATCTCTACCTACTCAGCCTGCATTCGATAATATGGTTCAAGTCTTACTTAAACCATGCTTGTCAGATAGAAATGGCGATAAAATTTCTCAATCAAGAACTCCTCAAAAGCGGCAAGAAAGCAAGATGAGAACCCATAAACAAGATGAAAGTTCTCATTCTGGGAACAAAGCTATTGAAACGCCAGTTAGAAATGCACAGAATAATCGAAAAAATAATTTAAAACATTGTGGGAAACTTGACGCTGCAAAGGGTTTTAATCTTGTTAGGATGTCAAGGATGGCCAGGCTAAATTTACAGAGAGAGAATGAGAAAGAGAACTATAGACGTCCAACGGCAGAGACATGTGATGATGATGCTGAAGTGAAAATTGAGAATAATGATATGGAACTTGATTTTAATGAGAATCCTGAAGATGAAGTAACTGATGATGCTGATGGATCTGAAAATTCTTGCATTACAGCTGGTGATTTACATACAGAAAATATTGATAAAAAGAATGAAGAGATAGAACAGAATATGGATCACCTAAGTATTGCCGCTGACGATGAATTAGTTGATGATAAGAAACCAGAACAAGACACTTCTTTGGAGCAGCACGATGTGGCTGCTACCCTACCTAGTGTCTGCAGTAGGAAAACACAGCATGCCAAGACAATTGCTGAACCTGCAACTGATTCAGATTCTGCTGGATCATCCGCTAAATTATTTGAAGTGTTTTGGCACCCATCAGATCTTGCAATAAAGCCAGTGATGCCAGGTAGAAAAGGTGATAGAGGTGCAGATGCTATTCCAAATCTTCCTTTTGAATCTATTTCTCCATGTGATTATTGCAAGTTGCCAGCAGAAAAAATGAATGCACTGAATGGTAAGATAATTCATGTGTTAAGCGGAAGTTCTCATGTTTTAGAGAAGCAGAATATCATTAGATACTTAGAAATTTTAAGTGGAAATAGTGATGCAGCCAATATAATTATTAATGGGCCTGTGATGCTGTTGCTT
Organism: Alpinia galanga; assembly: GCA_037177395.1. NCBI lineage: Eukaryota > Viridiplantae > Streptophyta > Magnoliopsida > Zingiberales > Zingiberaceae > Alpinia > Alpinia galanga. Next base: position 5,608,456 of record JBAMHZ010000031.1, read on the forward strand.
ATAAAAATGCTGAGACTTTCAAAAATATCTACTCTGCGTGTTCAAATTGCTTCAGCAATGGGTCTTTTGATTCGGCATTGCACCTTTATTGAAACGGAGCTTGCAAATTCTGGTATTATAAATTCACTGATGGATGGCTTAAGGGACAAGCATGACAAAGTAAGACGATTTTCTATGGCTGCACTTGGAGAGTTGCTTTTCTATATTTCTACTCAAAATGAACACAATTGCCATGATGGAGATACTGTTGAATCTCCATCGAAGGAGATAAAAGCTACATCTTGTTGGCAGGTTTGATTTCTTTGACAGTTTCTATTGTCATTGCCAATTTTGTTAATTGGTCAGTTGTAAATTAATGCTTCTACTGGCACAAACTATTGCATGCACTTAAGATCATAGGCTTTGCATTGTCATTTTCATAGCTTCAAATTATACTCTCAGTTTTTGAATTCAGAAGAGTTGATTGTGTTTCCTTACTTGTACAGCCCAATATTAATCCATCCTTTCCTATGTCATTTTCAAAGGATGATTGTAAAATTCTGCCATTGTAGGACACTATTGGAACTATATAAAATTAGCTATACTTTCTTCAATGCCATAGCTTTCTTGCTTTTATGATGGAAGTATTTGAACAGGTTACAAGTTCTGTCATTGCACTGGTCTCATCCATCTTGCGCAAGGGAGAGGATGATGTAGCCCAGCTTTATGCTCTAAGAACAATTGAAAACATTTGCAGTCAAGGAGGAGACTGGGCATCTCGTTTTGCCAGTCAGGATGTAATTGGAAATCTCTGTTATATATACAAAGCAGCAGGAAAGCATGAAAATACAAGGTTTATTGCTGGATCTTGTTTAGTAAGACTTAGTCGTTTCTGTCCGTCATGCATTCAGTACACATTTGAGAAATTGCCACTCAGAGATGTTGCCTCTGCTATAGTTAAGGGTAATCCACGGGAGCAGCAGATTACTTTAAATCTTCTTAATATGTCAATTTTAAGCATGCAAGGGTTGACGAACACGAACAGAAATCTGCATTCCCTGGGGGAAGAAAAACACTTGGTGCCAGTTCTTTTGTCACTAATTGAGCAAGGGACTGAAATTTTACGAGGAAAAGCTCTTATGTTTGTGGCACTTCTTTGTATAAACAGCCGTAGATGGCTTTCTCAGTTTCTCGGCAATGTTAAGTTACTTTATGCTGTTGATAGATTGGGAAAAGAGAAGGATGGTTTTATTCAGCAGTGTATGGAATCATTTGTGTGTTTAATTGTTACCACAATTCCAGGTATTCTTGAAACTGTGTCTGTTGATATGCAACAGATGATGGCTGGCAAACGTCATGGACCTATTGTTACTCTTGCTAGCCGGGGTAACCCAAAGGGTAGTGCCAATGCACTTCCAGTCATTCTTCATCTTCTCGGAAGCTCTTCCTTTAAGCATCGGGTAGTCAACAGTCATGTCTTGCTCCAGTTGACGAATCTGATCAAACTTTTAGAGATACCTTTTCAGGTACAAGCCATTTCTAATCGTGCCTATTCTCAGTTTGGCCTTTGGATTTCTCTTATAAACTAGGGCTAGTCTTGTTTTGTACTTCTACCAGTTTGGTTTATGCAATAAAGGTCAAACTAAAAAGTAATTTGTTTATTGGTTTTTGTATATATTTATTGAAATTATTCTCCTATATTTTTTTATGTAGAAAACACCCTAAAGACTTCATATATCTGTGATTTTTTCTGATCAAGTAGATAGAATCATAGTATATAATGCTTATTACCAAACAACTGTTAACATCAAAATAATATTAATATTATATTGTAACAAAATCTGTTGTAGAATTTTACTACAATAATAACAAAATGAGTCCTGACTATTTGAGGTTTCTCACCAATGAACTCTAAGGAGAATTATCAATTATGAATTATAGTGCACGGATCTTACTGTAGTAGGAATTGTACTACTGTCAAATCAATTTCAATCTGTGAAGAAATATCCTATGAGGGTGTTACTGTTTGTCCTCTTTCAACTTCTAAGGTATCTAATGTCAGCCTTAGAAAGTAGATAGTTTTCTAATATTTTGTTTTTTAATGAATGCAGGGAAGAGAAGATTTTCAAATTATGTTGCTTCGAGTACTTGAAACAATTATAGAAGAGCCTTCTGTTATTCTAGATGACCCCACAATATTTACAAGTAGGATTCTTCCAAGCCTGGCCATTATATATAATGGCAACAGAGATGGAGATGCCAGGTTTTTGTGCTTGAAAATTTTGTTTGATGCTATGGTTGCTATCTTTGATGATCCTTCATTATCTAACATGGAGCAAATATTGGAGGACATAAAGTTGATATCTCGAACTTATTTCCTTCCTCTTTACCCTGCATTGATTGAAGATGAAGATCCAATTCCTATGTATGCCCAGAAGCTTCTAGTGATGCTGATTGAATTTAACTATATAAGAGTATCAGATATAGTGGATCTGAAAGCAGTTACACGTTGCTTTGGATTTTTGCATGGTGATCTTTCAAATGCAAATGTGAATGACGTAAAACTTTGTCTAGCATTAGCTTCTGCTCCTGAGACAGAAACTAAGCTTCTGTCTCAACTACGAGTGGTAAGAAAAATAGGAAATCTCCTCGAATTTGTGAGTGCAAAGGAAATGGAGGATTTTCTTGAACCAACCTTAGAGCTTTGCAAAGCATTTATTTTGCGGGGTATTGGACATGAGAAGGGTGTAGCCCTTTGCAAAGAACCATCTCTTTTATGCAATAATGCCTTCAACATGAGTATTGCTGTTGATCAGCAGCACTGCGTCAAGGATGTCTGTGACTTTGCCAGCAACCTCAGTGTCTTCCTGGACTTGTTAAGGAACCCTAAAGCATCAGTTGTGGATTTGTCATCGGAGTGTGTGGTCCTGCTGCTTAAAGCAGCACCAAGAGAAGCCACCACAGGCATTTTAACAAAACTTCAAAAAATCAGCAAACTTATGGAATTCTTACTTAATAATACCTTTGGCATACATATTCTTCGTCTTCTGTATGCTCTTGCCTTCTCTTGTAGGCAATGCCTCTCTCATGCACTGATTCTGTCAATACCCGCATCAGCAATTTCAAGTATAGAAATCCTTCTTCTAACTCTTAAGAACTCAGCTATTCCTGGAATCCAAGAGGCTGCTGTGAATTTAACACTTGAACTGCAACGGCTCCCTCGTTGCTTATGAGATTATTTCATGCTAGTTAAATTTGGTGTGTCTTTAGTGGTCTGTTTTGTCACGAATGTTTATACTTCTTATCACTGTGCATCTTGGCTTCAAGGATGATGTCATGGCCATTCATAGTTAGATTGGTGTTACTGTTACGTGTTGTATTTCATCTGAGTTCAACTTGCTCATTGGACATAATGCATGTCAATTATCTTTCTTATGTTGGTTGATCTAAAGATCTACAAGATCTCATCACATGTATGGTACTTGTAAAGATTTCAGCCCAGCCGATGGTTACTGCATTAATATAAAATGTCAGCAGGGAAAAGAAGGCCAATGTGATGTTCCTTTGAAGATAACAGTTTACCTTTTCTATTGGTTGAATATACTAATTGCATTGGTTGTGTATCATTTTATTGTAGGCATAATGCAAAATTCAATGTAATTTCCTTTGAATTTCTTTATAATCTAGCTTGAGAGATTATCCTTGTGGCAACCTTTGATGGTTTTTCTCCTATTTTGGCGGGACCAAAGGAGAAATGTTGGTGCCTTTACTTTGTGGACACCATATACAAAAAACAAACACATTTGTGACCAGCTGCAGAGTAACATTCAAGCTTCCATGCAGGATTCATTTTCTTGAAGGCGATCAAATGTATCCATTCTGTCAGGTATAACTTTGCTAACTCTGTTTCGTAGTTGATTTTTTTCTGAAATTAACTGAAATTTGAAAGTATTGTTGGACAAGAAACTTTGAAGGGTCGCTGAAGACCAACTGGTAAGTAATCAGGATGAAGGGTAGGTTTACGCTGCAAGTAGTTGTGCTCTTTTGTCTTTATATATATCAAGGTCACTCTTTAACTAAAACAATATAAGTTGGTGAGTTCATCTTGTTGCTCTGCTTTCCTTCCTATTTTGTAATACCTTGTTTGAAAATTTTTGGCGTCCACATGGGACCTGGAGGACATCCTGGTCCACGCCCTGATCAAATTGTTGATAAAAAAAGTTGTAGGGACGTGTTTTGTTAAATGCCAATCAATGATGCCTTCTTGGCAAAAACATTAAGGCACATAAAAAAAATTTGCTTCGTGATTGGGCAACTTTTTTTTTTCTCGTCAACTCTGTTTCGATAAATACTGTGCTATGAAGTTTGAACAAGTAGTGCTTTCTTTTGCTCCTGATAATGGTACGGCAAATATGTTTGTGACAAACATACTTTGACATACATTGCAATTCATGTTTTGTGAAATTGTTCAGCTATGGATCTTAAACAGCAGAGTGGATGCTTCAATGAATCCCGTGTTGATCCTTCTTGTAGCAGTCGAGTTCTACAGGGACAAAGCATTATATCACCGTGAAGTTCTTGCAGAAAACTCGGTTCTTATCGTCAGTTGTACAAACAGCTACAGATGGTAGGTGTGGCTACAAACTTTGAGTAGGCATTGCAGAAGTCGAAGAAAACTATGAAACCACGAGGACAATTACTTGTAAATACTTACTATTGAATGTGGGTTACATGTATTTCTATATATAGATCATTCTGAGAAAGATAAAAAGAAAAAAAAAAAGCAATTTCCAATTGAACGAACAATTTGTGAGATCTTTCAGTTGATACTTTTCAGACAGCATATCATCTTTTGCTTATTGCCTAAATAGTAGCAATTTAGTGTTGTGCAGGCACTCCAACCTGTTCCATCCATATCGACTGGCATAGCTGGAAGGAGCCTCTGAAACCATCCTGTTTCCACCCATTGATGTCTTCTTAGAGTGCCTAGTGTGCATCTTAATAGGAACGAGCATGCTGAAGAACATCTTAACAAGGTTGCAACAAAATAGAACAGTTCTGCGTTCTCTATCTCAAACATCTCCTCGAGTTGCAATTGATCGACACACAGGGCAGGCGAAGGCGAAGGGCTACTCTCTTCTTCTGCATCAAGATGCTGATTGACACATTGCATCTCGGTCGCTGCAAATGCTCTTTATTTATACCAACAATCTGTAAAATTAAACTGATAGAAGAAGCAATAAACAATATCTAATTCGACAGTAAGCACTGAATTAAACAATTTACAAACAACTGGATCACTTAAATGAATGCTACAATCATCAAATCAGGAACAAATACACAAATAATCTTAACAAATGACCTCCCTCCCCCCCTTTCCTTGGAAGATTCATGTTCTTTCCAATGCCACAGGAAGTTAAGAGACAGCATAAACGTGCAAGGGGAGACTACTATTCACATGATGTCAGTCAAAAGTAGAACATCAATACTTTTCTCTCCCCTTTTTCAATGAATAAATGAAGCAGGGCACCATGAGGATATATTGATAGATCAGGGAAATGGATTTACGATGAGTCTATCATCCATCAGAAGATACTGAGTCGAGTACAAACATGAAGTTGCCTCGGATAATATAATGCATTTGGGATTTCTGCAAGCAACGAAGTATCTAGTTATGACAAGGTCTAAAATATAAATAAAAAAAAGCCGCCTAGTAGTAAAAGATAAGTAGATAGTCTAATGAATGTGAGAAGCAAAGAAGTAGCTGCATTGAAAATTTGATAAATCATATGATGTTTGAGTACAGTTTTACAAGAAGCATATATAATGTTGTAAATGAAGATGATTGTCGTGAACAAATTTGATCCCGACTCAATAAGAACTTATTTATGTTCGTTCAAGGTCTAAAATTAAAAAAATTAGATATTTGATTTACAGAAATTTTATACACGAACATGATTGACAAGTGGATATTTGATTACTTATTTACAAAGCTGCTCTTAAGGCAACAGGCACTCAGAAGAGATGCAATTTATACAGAAATCACAGTTATGGACCATATCATATTAGTTACGAGGAAGAGAACAAAAGCATTCGTATGATCACTGTACATAATAAATGTCACATGATGATGTCACTAAGCCAATATTAACTAGATAGTTTAAAATGAGCAGTTGCTTATAAAAATAGAAAGATTAGGCGACTAGGTTCGAGGCCAGGACATATCGGGGGCATATGCTCAGCTGAAAGACAAGTTTTGAATCAGTATCGCTAATTATTTACTGAAATTTTCATGAATTGGGAATGCTTTACAAGAGCTACTCCTTCCAGAGCAAAAACCTTGGGGCTTGATGGTCCAATCCAGCGGAGGCAACTAAGACTTTCTACTTGATGAAATTATGCATTTCTTGTTAACCTTCTAGCGATCTAGCCTCAACATTAAATAACAAGCCGATTACATTCACTAATAAGCCAAAAATAAGGTGCATCAGTATGACTAATCTAAACCTGATTATATTCTTCAATATATTAGTTGATCATTTTGAAGTCAAGACCAGAAACAATGATAAAACAGTAATGTTAGTTTGGAAGATCAGAAGATGAATGATAATTGATCATGAGTAGATAAATTCTAGCAGCTAGACAACAACCTTGCATGCATAGGTGGGGATCCTAACAGCTCTGTTTAGACTAGGTGTCATCAGCAAATGGAGCAAGCCTCAGTGGCACTAAGATGTGGTGCAAAAGAAGCAAGGGTTATTGATCAATTAACTGGAGGTTGTAGAAATAAGAATCTTTGATTGAACAAATACCACCACAAGTAAAAGCCAAAATTTGACAGAAACAATGAAAAATAAAGTTTGCTAACATATTACCAAGTTTCATCACTCTTCGTGTTATTTTCTCCATGAAGATTTCCATTGGCATGATCTGAAGTGATGGATGAAGATTCTAGATTCCCCTGCAGTGGCAGGCTGGTAAAACCAAATCCAATTGATCTCCACAATCTTGTGGGAAGCAGTGGTGGATGGCTTCCAGCATCTGCATCAGATGCCAGATCATAATGACCAGCTGAAGCTGGATCTAGATTTGAGAACCTTACAGCTCCAAGGATTTGCTCAGGAAGTTCCTCTTCAGTCTGGCTCTCGATCAGGAATGCTAAATCTACTGTTAATGTTGTTATATAACCAAATGCCAAGTGCACAATTGCATTTGCAATAATTGAAGATCCAATATCCACATCAACCTCGATGTAATTCAACCCAGATGTGTACTTGCAAGAAAGAGCTCTCCCGAGAATACATATAGCCTGCTCACCAACAGCTGTTCTCACTAGCCATGGACCCTGGATTACATTAGCTATTAGTTTAAGCCTAGAATTACGGAATGTTTCATCACCTTTCAAAAACTTGTCCATAAGAGTTCCATCTTGTATAGGTTCAAGGGCCACAAAGTACATAATCGCACTATAATTATCCTTGGTTGGAAGTTGTAGATTAAAGGCCCAAACATAAGGTTTATTACCATTTGCAACTTCATCATCAATTGCTCTTCTCACACGGTGATTTGGATTTTTTAATATTTCACCAATTTTTGTAGGACCTTTTATCCAATCAAATCCAAGAGTCTCCAGAAGGTATTTACCGCCATTTATTTTTATCTTGTCTGAGAGATAGTTGGGACCTCTAACCATGAAGTTATCACCCGTGGGAGTCGCCCAACCATTTAAGCAATTTTCTGGTTCAAGATATGGAACTGCGCCTCCAGACCTCAGTTTCTCTATCCATGAATGATCTCTCTCACTGTCAGAACCAGCCATGTGAAGGAAACAAAATTCTGGAGACTCCTACAAAGAATAATAAAGAACTCAAACACCAGGACCTATGTAAGCATGCATGTTAGGGAAGAAGATTACATGTTAGGGTAGTAGGTTATGTGTTACGGACCTATGTAACCAAGCTCAAACAGAGTAAAGAACCTGTTAATATCAACCAATGAGAAAAACATGGTGATGCTGAATTAGCAATTATTTTTTGAATGAAGGATCATTAACAAGAAATGAAAAACTTTCCTTGGTCAAGGTTGTCAGCTAAAACGTTAGATAAACAAGCTTGTAACAGCTGATAACAGTGCCTTCTTTTTTTCATTTTCTCATATTTCCACTGGAAATTGGCTAATAAACTAGTGTATGAAACATAAACTTCAGTCTAAGTACTATATACACATGCATACAATTATGCACCTCTACATGCGGTTTGTTTGTATCTTACTGTGTTAGGATTGCATGTGGCAAGTACAATAATATGTAAAGATGTTAGTTTTTCCTGAAATGCCTTATCACTAGCATTGATGTGATGAAGATGTCGATGTGCACATGCTAAGTTGTCTGTTCCAAGCATGGTTTGCATAAGGTATCAAATTATTGCTAAGATTAGCATTATCACTACAACTACAAAAGCCCATGAAAAAAGATGACATCATTGCCAGTTAGGAATTGGTTCTAGTAGCCTTTTGGTACTGATACCCATTTCTGGAAAGACCAGAACTGGAGCTGGGATCGGCTATAGGTAATATTATTGTAATCAACAGTATCAATATGTTAAGATAAGAAAATGAAATAACAAACCTCAGATATTGATAGCACAGCAGATAATATCACCTATGATCTATAAAAAATGAAGGGGAGAATCAAAATTTTCAATAGAATTGTCTACTGAAAAATGTGGAGAGCTATATATGGTCCTATCTATGGTAAAAATTTGTGGACACAATTTTCCACTTATATCGGCATTCTTGAGTTTTGAAGGGGAGCCTTGGCGCAATGGTAAAGTTACTGCTTTGTGACCCAGAGATTACGGGTTCAAATCCTGAAAATAGCCTCTTGCAACAAAAAAAAAAGGGTAAGGCTACATACAATGAATCCTTCCCCGGAACCTCACATGGCGGGAGCTTTGTGCACCGGACTACCTTTTTTTTTTATTATCGGCATTCTTGAGTTTTCTCAGTGGATTCCTACAGGAAAACTGATGGACAACAAAATAAAGTCAATAAGTTCACGAGATTCAGAATTGCTCGCCAAAATTATAGCCAACCCTGGCAACTAGATTGCTACTTCTACACTAGTCACCAACTAAGCACCCAAGGAAGTTATCCAATCTGGATTTAGTAGACACTATATTAGCTTTGGCAAGTTTGAGATAGAGAGTTCTGCTGAATATAACATGTGTAACATTTATAGGTACAATATCACACCGTATCGCATCAAGATATTTCCCATTCGGATACGCATGAAACATCTCTGTCTCAAATAGAGAATTCTAATCTGTTGTGCCTTTGTGTTGATACAGTTATGTTCTTGCTATTAAGCTTATTTTAAGATATATCAATTATCAAGCTAAGATCAACAAATCGCCTAAAAACTGTTCTTCCGCATGCCTACATCTCCTCCAGTAACCGAGAGTTCGGCACAACAACATCTAAATTCCACTGAAAAAAAATCCATCTTTAGCCCAAAAAATCAAAAGTACATCGGAAAATTTCACCTTAAAATTGTTTAAGTTCACCAACCCGCGACCGTCCAACAGAGAATTAATCAGAAGCCATCAACTTGCATCAGATCTCAACAGAAATTTCACGAAAAATAAACGCGAGACCAGGAAAGAGTCAAACAGGAAGAAGCTTCCTCAACCAAACAGAAACTTTACCCCTTGCAGCTCGCTGCGTTCGTCGAGACGAGAGGAGGAGGGCTCGGAGGCACAAATCGCAGAGAAGAAAGGCGATGAACAACTCGATTGCGCAAATCTCCGTGATCAAACAGCCGGATACGGAATATGCTTGGAACCCAACTGGTAGTTGGGAATTTAACGGGAGCGAAGGCGAAAGATTGGACTTTGCGTGCGCCTCCCGGTCGTATCTGCCATCCCCCCGCAACGGAACTTGACTCTTCAGTCTTCACAGCGGAGTATCAATGAGCACTTGGGCCCGATATGGGCCCATCAACTAAAACATATATCTTTGATGGGCCGGGATGGCCCAAATAATAGTTTAATAATATTAATTAAATAAATAAATAACATGTCGTCGTGTTCCGAACTCGACCATTCCGCTCTATTCCCCAACGGCGCTTTCCTCCGCCGCATCTCCTCCTCCGGCCAATCCATGGCTCTCCTTCTTCCTCTTCACTTGCTTCTCGGGGACAAAGCCGCCTCTTCCATGGCGCCCTCCTTGTGTAAATCCCTTCTCCATGCTCCACCCCGTTGGAGTAAAGGCCGCACTTTGGCGCGCTTCACTTCTGGCCAGCCCTGTGCAGCGGTTGTCTCCAACGGGTACCCGTCCGGAGGCGCAGTGAAGGTTGAAGGAAGAAAGTACCTGAGATTGGATTCCTGCCTAGTTATCCCGCCCCCCGATGGCCGGAAGCCGAAGGCCTTGGTGAAGTTTTTGGGCGGCGCTTTCATCGGGGCCGTTCCCGAGGTCACTTACAGGTTCGATTGGTTTCGAAATTGGATAAATGCTTCGATTTTGATGCGAGTTTTGACGGGTTGGTCGACGGTGTAGCTATCTGATGGAGTGGCTGGCGAAGGAAGGGTATCTCGTGGTGTCCGTTCCTTATAGCGTGACTTTTGACCATGAGAAGGCAGCCAAAGAGGTATATGATAGGTTTCATTCCTGTATGGATTCTTTGTTTGCATACGGAATTCCTGATGCTGGCATCACGGCTTTGGATGTGTCTGCACTTCCATTATATTCTGTAGGCCATAGGTAAGGTTGCCCTAGTTCTTACTGTTCTTCCAGTAATCACTCTCGAAACTATTATCTTTACAATGTTATCATAAATAATTTATTTGTTCTACTTTAATTGTTACTCACAGCAATGGCGCACTACTTCAGATGCTTATAGGAAGCTACTTCGATGAAAAGCTCCCAAAGGTCTGTCATTTTTGCCAGTAGATAACAATTAGGTTAACAGTTATACCAGTTTAGTGATATCACTTGTTTTTTATTATCCAACACAATCAGCTGATGAAAGATGTCTAAGGATTTACTTGTTTGTTGTGGAAGGCTAATGTCATTATCTCGTTCAACAACAGATCAGCTTCAGAAGCCGTTCCTTACTTCGAACAGGTATATAACTATTCGTTTGTATGCCTGTTATAAACGAAGAAGTTTTATTTTTTGTGTGCACTACCATAAGTGAAGCTTTCTGTGACCTAGTGTGTGAATGAATTTAAACCTAGATAGTTTAATAGCTTGTGCACACAACTTCCATGAAAATTCCTAGTTAGGTAGTTAGGTTTTCTTTGAACAAAATTCATTGTTACCTTTCACTTTTGCTTTAAGTCTGTATTGAACTGTTTAGTCTTTAATTTAATGTTTTGTGATGCAATGGTCAAATCTCTTATTGTTAGCTCCTTCTACTTGATCTTTATGATAATAGGTCTACAATATTTTTTTTTCCTTTGTATTGGTTAATTCTGATAGTTGGCACACAAGTATTTCACTTTGAAGAGAATTTATTTCTAGTGTAGTAAAATTTGGAAAAAGTAGTATGCAGATAATGAAGTATCATATGACTATATTACTTGAGATTCATGTGTCTGTGCTGATAAGAAATTTTGGACACGCTCATTAATAAAATTTGTAATATAATGTTTTTTCCTCGCATGCAAAGATTTACCTCTGTGAAAAATTGATTCACTCGGATTGACACGAAGATCCAACTCCATTACATTGCCTTAGTTTGGCATTCTTGCAACTTCTCTCATGAAATTGAGTTGCAAACAAGAAATTTAGCTCAGTTTTACTATAGTATTTGGCATACTTCTCAATCTTGAATTAGAAGATTTTTTTTTTCTATGCTTTCTCTGTTTCTGTTTGCAAATGGCTTCATCAATGCCTTCTTTACACTTCTATGTGATTTATCTACTCATGTTAACTTAGTAACTATGGAAGCTCTGGTACAGTTTGGTCCTGTCGTTAGCCAAGTGATGCCTATCATTGAACAATCTCCTGTGTACTCCATCGCTAGAAACTCCTCAGGTGCTGAATAATTTCATATGTAAAATTATATTGTCTCATGTGTGAATCTGATATTTACTATGAACTCATATTTATGTTTTAGGAATTGAGCTAATAATCTATTGATTGCAATAATAATATCATCAACCTGAAGATATTCAGGCATGAGTCTGTCATACACCTTCATTTCTATTATTGCTTGTTTCTAGTTGTTATGATTAAAATATCTCATTATTTCCTGAAGGCGATTATTTTGGGACTAATGCAGGCTATGATCTTGCATAAATATTCAATTCATTTTCATTTTCTGCTTTTGCTTCTGTACCTCCTCTTTTTGTAAGTTGTAGAGGTGGAATGTGATCCTAAAAGCATTATATAAAACCATTAAATCATTCATCAATTGTGAAAGAACTATGGTCATGTAGTTTGATTGAGACCAAAAATCATAGAGAAACCGTAACATCCAATAAGTAGCAGCTTCATTTTTGTTTTTGGTATGCTCTTTTTTATATAGATACAAGCTTAAATGTTTCCCAAGAAGGAGCTTAATTGTTTGAAACAAATTCTTTAGGAGATGTGTGGAAGGCTTTATTGGATACTGCAGCTTTGTTGATACAAGATTATGACCGTGAAGTTGTAGTATCATTAAACAACTTTCTCGACCAGTTGCCATCAGTTCTGAATCAGGTTCTATGTTGTCTGCAAAACCCAGCTTTTACATGAATGCATTCTTGATTAAATATGCCGAGTTTGTGAAATCCCATGTTGTCGATTACCGTTTTTTCTCTCCCCTGATTCTCTTCCAGGTAACACAAGGTACATTAGAGTTCAAGCCCACTCCCCTTGAGAATCGAGAATTTTTCGGAAAATCCTACAGTGTCCCCCATACTCTTTTGGTAATTCTCAGATTCTGAATTTTCTCAAGCAAGTATCATTTGACCTTGGCTTCATGTTAGAAAAGCTGATTGCGTTTGATCAGCAACGGTGTTGTTATACTCGTACTCCTATCAGGTAAAGTTCAGCGTCGATGGCATTGACGATACAGACATACTGGCAGACATTTTGAAACCTCGCATTGAAGCCATCCGAGGAACGATAGAGAAGGTGACATTGGCAGGGAACCATCTCACCCCATGTCTGCAGGTACATATTCTTCGACACATCAGTCTAGCATTTCCCTATCAAGCTAACCTAATGGATCAGAATACTAATCTATTTGCTCCTCCAGGATCTGAAATGGGAAGTGGGCTACTGGTATACTCCTGCCGATGCAGTCGCACAAGCTCTGAAGTCGTTGTCGCTGAACGAAACAAGATTACTTGCTAGAAAGGTCACCGATTGGCTCGACAGTCTCAACTATGAGTAAAATCTAGTTGAGCTATGTGTTCATTCGTGGCAACAATACGATACAAGAGTAGTTCAGGGAGTTCCTAAAGAGAGCAAGCCATCTTCCACTGGATTCCTGGCTCAAAATAACATAGAACTTGACTTGGTTTTCCATCAATATTATTGCAAAAATCTTTTGCAGGTCTCTCTCATTCTGACTACATGGATATAACAATCTGTTGAAGACAACACAACTCGAGATGTACAATTCCTCTATATTTTTTTTGGAATAGTAAATATATACGAAGAGCTTAGAAGATATACAAGTTCTAAAGTCCGCAAAGCGGTAGACATGAGCTGTATCTTCAGGAACATCCTCTTAATATTAGGTTCAATACCCTCAAAACGACTTCGATTACGGGCCTACCAAATAAGAAAAATAGTACGTGATATTGCTAAATCCTGGGCCTTCCGTATGCGTCTGGTGCCTTAAAGCTCATGCCGAAATGTCTGGAAGAGGCGTGGCATGGAGTAGATCAAAAGTTGGATATGTAGCCAGGCTCGAACTCGGTCCCACAGCTGTCGGACTATCGAGCATCTAAAGAGGAGGTGAGAATTGGTCTCCTCCACCTGATGACATAGCGGGTACTTCTGTAGCTCGTAGAGCATACGATCCGCTGTTCGAAGGCGTTCGTGTGCTGTCAGCCAGTAGGCGAAGCGGTGCTTCAGGTGACTAGGATCACGCATCTTGTCTATGCTGACGATCTATTAGTGTTCGCACGGGTGGATGCGTCGACACTTTTGGAAATCTCGCAATGTCTCGAGGATTTCGACGTCATAGCAGGATTAAGGGCTAATTCCCTCAAGTCTAACCTCTACATAGCAGGAGTGTATTGGATCGAAATTGAGCGATAGAGGGGGGGTGAATATCGCTTAAAAAAGTTTCTTTTTCTTTTTCGTAAAACACGAGATAAACGCAGCGGATATAATAAAAGCAAGTAAAGAAAGAGACGAGTTTGTTTTTACTTGGTTCACAGCCACAGGCTGCTAATCCAAGGCCCTGCGATCCTAGATCGCGTCGTAGGGCAATTCACTAAAACGCTCCTCCTCGTTGGAGGTAGGAGCAACGAAACAATTACAAGCAATGTAGAAGAAAGAGTAACAAACCTACTCTTTCTTCTTTTTACAATTTAAGTGCAAATTAAAACAAAGATTACCGCCTTAAGAAGATTGAAGATGATGCACGGAGTAGCGGCGTTGTAGGGAGTTAGAGAGTCGTCGTTGTCGCAGCACTTCGGAGCTTGAATTAGATGTTAAATGAGGTCCCAAGGGCCTTCTTTTATAGCCCTTTCAAGTCCTATCTCGAGGCTACAATTCAGCTGGTCA